>VZTB01004663.1:316852-345685 GCA_013397245.1 Thryothorus ludovicianus
GCTCTTGTAGGAGTGTGCCGGCTGGCTGCCCCCGGGCACCGAGGAGTAGGTGGAGGAGGCAGGGAAGGACTGGGAGTGCTGCCCGAAGTGAGGGCTCTGTGAGAAGGGCATGGGTGAGGAGACATCGTTGGGCAGTTTCTGCCGCTGCAGCTTGGGGTAGGGGAGCGCGGGCGGCTGCTGCTGCTGCTGCTGCTGTTGCTGCTGCTGCTGCTGTGGCTGCTGCTGGAAATGAGTCCGGAAGGGCAGCGAGGTGGCCGCTGGCTCATGGTACGGCCGCCCACCCGCCAACGCCACCGTCTTCTTCATCAGGTTGTCCTCGTACTTGGCCACGCCGCCGGGCAGCGCCTGTGGCTGGCCACCCCACGCCTGCAGGCTCTCGTCCCCGGAATACCGGGCCGGATAAGGGCTGTTCTCCTGCACGGTGTAATTGGAAAAGGCCGGCCTGCCCTGCAGCTGCTGCCCCGCTAATTGCTTGTTTCCCCGGTGGTATTTCTCCACGGCGCTGTTCTCATAGCCCGCGTACGGCAGCTGCTGCTGACTGTAGTACTCCTTCGCCACCAGCCTCTGCCGCTCGCAGTTCGGCCCTGCCTGACTTTGATGCCTGTAATTCTCCAGGCGTGATGTATCTTGTGAAGTCGGCTGGTAGCTCTGCTGGTTGCCATGGAAACCACACCTTTCTCGAAAGGACTGCATGGCGCGGGCTCGTTATCTGCGAAGAGAGAGAGGCGAGAATTCAAATGAAGCGTCGCCACCGCGGTGGGCCGGGGACCCGGAGGGCCAGTGTCACCTGCACCGTGGGGACATCATTGCCTCGCCTCACCTCAGCTGCTGCTGGGCATTGCCCCACTGGGCATCGTCTCACAGCCTCCCAGGAACACAGCACGTGATGCTGCATCACCTCGCATTGCCCTGCATTGTCTGGCATCACCCCACGGTGCATTGAATTGCCTGCATGGCCTTGCATTGCTCTCCAACACCTCACCTCGTGTTTCACCTCCCTGCATCTTGTTGCCTTGCATCACCCTGAATTGCATCGCCCTGATTTGCCCTGCATTGCATCGCCCCACACTACCTACCCTTGCTTCATGTTGCCTTGCATTTCATCACCCTGGTTTGCATCGCCCTGCATCACATTGCTTTGCCTCATCCTGCATCACATCACTTTCCATTTCGACTCCCTGCATTGTGTTGCCTTGCATTGCATCGCCCTGAACTGCACTGCCCTGCATCGCCTCCTCCTGCCTCACCTCATATCACCCTGCACCACATCACCTTGCAGTTCATCTCCCTGCATTGTTCATCAGCTTGCACTGCCCTGCATCTCCCTGCCCTGCGTGGCATCCCATTGCCCTGATTCCCATCCCCGTGCACTGCACTGCCCCGGGTGGCAGCAGCTGGCTCTGTGTCACCTCGCATCGCTCTGCATCGTGCCATGTCGCCCTGCATCACATTGCCTGGCGCTGCATCCCCACCTTGCAGCATCCTGCATCCTCCTCTATCCCATCTCCCTGCATCGCAGCATGGTGCCCGTGGGCAGGGGGGTGCCGTGGTCTGGTTGCCTCCTCCCTGCTTGCAGTGGGCTCAGCCACCCTCCTGCCCCTGCTGCTGAAGCTGCCTATCCCTGCTGCCCACCCCTCCCTGCCTGGTCACCAGGTGCAGTGACCCCCACACACACCACGCTGGGGTCCCTCTGCTTTGTGTTCCACACATCCACCACCCCTCACATCCGCAAATCACTCCCGCCCTTCTCACACGCCTCCCCAGGGATGCCGGGATCCTGCGAGCGCCTCTGCACACCCCTCTTATCGCCATTCTTTTTAATTATTGGGCTAATTACTGGAAGCAGCAGCGCGGAGGGCCAGAACCGCAGGCTCTGCTGCAGAAAAAGTCATTTCAACTTGCTGGCTCTGCCCATCTCTGCCGGCTGCTGCCTCCTGCAGCCCCCCTGGCCCCAGCGATCCCCCTGCCCCGGCGCGATGCCATCTGGAAGCTGTCTGCTCCCGCCAGCAGCCGTCATTACTGAGCGCCTCGCCACCGCCGTCATTAAAGCTCCCCATTTCCTCACCCCGCTTGCTCTGGGAGCAGGGACACACCTGGGTCACTGGTTTGATCTCTTAAGGCAGTCAAGTGGCTTGGTGGCAGGGGGGTGCATCCTGCCTGTCCCCAGTACCAGTGGGTTGAAGGTACTGGGGTGGACACAAGCCTGGATGAGACAGAGATTTGTCAGCCTGGGTTAGGGCAGCCCTGTGCTGCTCCCTTGGCAGTGACACAGTGGTGACACCAGTGCTGTCCCCTCAGCCTCCATTAAGGCAAGAGGAGGGGACGGGGTGCTGGCAGTGACTGTCCAAGCCCATCCTAGCTCCTGGCACACTTCCCTGTGGTGTCAGGCAGCCTTGAGCTGGGACATGGATTCGTGTGTGTCCCCACATGCCCCTCCATCACCCTCATGCCACTGCCACAACATGCCAAACAACACATGGTCCCTTTGCTGGCAGTTCTGCCACAGCCACACAAACCACACTGCTGGTTTGATGGGTCCCAGCTCAGCCCTTTTCCTTGCAACACCTCAACTCTATTTTGGGGTCTACACACACACACACGGCTTTATTTAGTTCTATTTCCATAAACACCAGGTGCTCGGGCATGCACCCATCACCCAGTGTCCTCGGGCACCACTGGAACCAGGCTCAGTGCCACACACACCAGCCCAGCACCTCATCCCTCCCTGATCCCCATCCCCTTTCAGGATGTTTTCCATGTTGCACCTTGCAGGCTCTGCAGACAACTGGATGCAGCTAAAGCCTAAATTCCAGGGAAAAGATGCGTCAAAAAAATGTGGAGAGCTGGCACAAAAGCCCCTACCACAGCACGGTGTCCTGTGCCAGCCCTGTGCCACTGCTCCTGGAACAAAGGCAGGAAAATCAAAGCCAGGCTGTGGGGCAGCCCTGGGCTGTGGTGAGAGAATTAATGGGAGCAAAGGGCCCTTCATGCTGTGTGGGAGTGGGTTTGAAAAATGAAATTGGCTTGAAAAGACCCTGGGCTGAAGCTTTAGGGGGAGCTTTTCTCCCCCTTCTCCTTTATTATTAATTATCGTGATTAATTAATTATTGTTATTAATTAATTATTGTTAATTTTCCAAACAGCTGGGACAAGGCCGGGATGAGCAAAAGCTCATGGTGCGAGGGGACGGATCAGTCACAGGCACGCAGAGGTGGGGAGGCACAGAGGGAACGTGTTCCAGCTGAAATCCCACAAAACCAGAGCCGTGGTCCCATGTCCCTGTGGGCCACCAGGCTGTCCCTGGGACGGGGACACGCTCGTCACCAGCAGCACCTGGACCTGCTGGCAGAGCCAGAGGCCAGCCCTGCCCTCGGATGTGCCGGGGAAGGGCCGTGCCAGATGTTGTGCCTGATGCAGGCTGCATCCGAGCAAACGCTTAAATGGCATCAAATCAAGCTGTCGACAGCAGGGAGGTGACAGCCTTCCCCCAGAGAGGGAGGTGGCTGTGGCTGGTCCCAGGGGCTCTGCCCACTCACTGTCCCTGCCACGTCCCTGCTGGACGTGCTCTCCTGACCCTGAAGAAGTTTCCAGCCACTGCTCTGAGATGGGAATCGATAGAGGGCTGTCGGTGCATGGCTGCGGATGGACACCTGCCCTTGGCAAAGCCATGCTGTGCCCTGGGGTTCTAGGGAAGGGAGAGGGCAGGGACTTGGGGCCACCACAGTGACCAGCACCAGCACAACCCTGTCCCTGGAACACAGGAGCAGCACTCACTGCTGGCTACAGCCACCACAGAGCATCCTTGGTGCCAAGGGAGCATGGACAGCCCAGCACAGCCCCTGTGTCACCCGTGGGGGACACACAAGGCCCTGATGCACCTCCCTGATGTGCCAGGGCATGACCTGGGGCTATGATGGTGCAGGGGGTCATGCTGCAAGCGCAGGGGATGCCACAGTGCTGGGGGCTGATGCTGGGCATGGGCCGATGCTGGGAGCCGAGCCGGGGCACTGTGGCACTGCCAGGCCAGCACCGTGTGGCCCTCCTGCTGCTCGGGAGGATTTGTGCTGCCTGGCTGGATTCCACGTTATTTTCCTCCCCCCCCATTCCTCCCTCCTTCCTTCCTTCCTTCCCTGCCCTCTCCCCTTTCCTCCCCCTTCCTCTTGCCTGGCAGGGACATGGCATGGCTGGATCTGGAGCACTGCGAAGGCAGCCCAGGACTCCCCATGGCAGGGACCCCTCGGTAAGCACCCCCGACTCCCAAAACCTCAGCCCCGGTGGGCAAAAGGCATCCCCTGTTTCCCTGCACGCTGGCCTTGCTTCCCAGCTGCTGCTCATCCCGCGGGGCCTGATCCAGCCCTGCTGCTCCTCCGGCTGCTCCCTCGCCTTCGCCGCTGTACCATCAACAAGGACTCAGCGGCTAAAAATAGCAGCGAGCTCTCGCAGAGGGATGCTCCGCCATCAGAGCAGCGCTGGCACCGCGGACACCCCGTTCCCCACCCCAAACCCCCGGTGCAAATCCCCTCCCGAGCCTCGTCCCACACCCAGGGGTGCAGCCCCATACGGCGAGGTGGTATCAGAGCCGGGAACGAAGGGATTGGACCCCCCTGGATCCCCCGGCAGCTCTCAGGGAGGGGAATAAGCGCCTATCGAGTAGCGTCAGCCCCGGATTTGTTTAATTGTGAGCTGGTGGAGTTTAAAGAAACCCTTTCTGGCTGGCTGCCACACCGCAAAGTGCTCCGGAGAATTTGATTATTAAGGGAGGAGAGAAAAGGGGAGGCTGCGGGGGGGAGCCGGGGTGTGTGGGACAGACCAGGAAAGGGCATCCTGCCTCAGGGGCTGGGAATGAGAGGAACTGGGGGGTTGGAATACACACAGACCCCCCCTCAGCAGTGCAGAGGGACCCGCGGGGCTCGCCAAGGGTAGGGGCAAACCCTCCACGCAGTTGTGGAGCTGCTGCTGTTTGTCCCTGCACCCCTCAGACACCCCGCTGCCAATGCAGCCCCCCTTCAATGCCCCCTTTAATGCACCCTCTCCCCAGTGCACCCCCTTGCTGCACTGTCCCCCAATAAACCCCTTGAATGCACCCCAACGATGGTTCCCCTCCCCAGTGAGCCCCTTTAACACACCCCCTCCCCAGTGCACCCCTCCAACTCACTCTCATTAGTGCACCCCAATAATGTGCTCTCCCCGCAGTGAACCCCTTTAATTAAAGNTAAATGGAGCTGGGGCTGCGCCGCCCATTGCGTGGGGGTGGGCGGATGTGGGGAAGGAGGAGGAGGAGGAAGGATGGGGTCCCCTATCTCCTGCAGCCCCCCCAGATCACGCTGCTCCTCCCATCCAGCTGCTGGGGAATTCCCTGGGCAGGTCCCCCCCCTCTACCCAAATCGCCCTCCCGGGGGTTGGAACCTGCCCAGGGAATTCCCATCGCAATGGGGTGCATCCCCATCCCCACATCAGTGCCCCATTTAGGGGCCACAGTCCTTCACTGCTGCCCCCCCTCCCAGCTCTGCTGCTCCTCCCCAGTGAGGAATTTTCCTTGGGAAAAAAAAATCCACCGCCTGCGAACCGCACTCATGACTCAACGTTTCTGCTGGCCCCGGTTCCTCTGCTGCTTGCCAGGGGAAGCCCGTGGCCGCCCCAACCTCATCCCCTCACATGGAAATCCGGCTCAGCCGCCAGCTCCAGCCTCTCTCCCCTTGGATTTTCCTCCTTTATTTTGGAAGGGGGGGGGATTGGGTCCTTGATGTCAGGGATGGGAGGTTTGCAGAGGCTTGGGCTGGGGGAGGATGGTGGGAGGTCCTGGGAGTCAGAGCAAGTTGCTGGGTTTTTTTTTCTTGGTCAGTTGGTAAGGCAGGATTTGAAAAGGAAGGAAGGAAATAAAAAGGGGGATAAAAGTAAGAAAAATGGGAAAAAGAAGAAAAAAGAGGAGAGGGGGGAAAGGATAAAGAAGAAAAGGAAAATAAATAGAAAAAACCAAAAACATAGAAAAAGACAAAGAAAAATAATAAGAGAAAAGGAGAAAGAAAGAGAAGAAAGGTATAAAAAGTAAAAAGAGAAAATGACCAAAAAAAAGGAAAAAAGAAGGGGGAAAAAAAAACGGCTGGAGGCTCACAGCAAAACAGATGCTCAGCCTGAGCCTTCCTGGGCAAATCCCCTCTCCAGAGGTGAACCGTGTTCCACTGCAGAGCAAAATTCATGGCCGGATGTACCATGGAGTGAGGGTCCACATGATCCCGCTCCAGCCAGAGGCTGGACATCGACCTTGGGGCTCTGAGGGGAGAGGAAAGCCAGCCCTGCAGGAGGCTGGAAACCCAGCCCAGGTTAGGAGGGATGCAGCAATCCCAGTCTCCAAACACAAATCCTGGTGCTGTCAGTACAACGGTGCCAGGGCACCGATGGGCACAATCGTGCCCGTGGGGCTGCTGTCACCACCATGGTGACCTCCAGCCAACCCTGCAGCCTCACCCCAAGAGAGCAGCACGGGGCCAGCATGAAGTGACAGCCTGGCTGGTTCTCCACAAACTCATGTTTTTCTTCTTTACTCATTTTCTGCCTGACAGGTTGGGATCCTTCTTCCTTCCTTCCTCCCTCCCTCCCCTCCTGCTCTCAGCCTGACTCACTTCAATTCCAAAAATAATTAACCATTCCAATCATTACTGTGACCATTAATATTAACCCTCCCTTCTTCTCCCACATCCTGTTTGTCCCCTGCCTCAGTTTCCCCTTGAAGCAGGACAGGAGCTCCATCCCTGCAAGGGAAGGCAGGGAGCAGATGCCGTGCCCTTGGCACCCTCCTCTGCAATGCTGGTGCCCCAAGGGGTTCATGCTGCTTGCAACAAAAACAAAAGCAAATAAAAGCTCTCTCATACTTGGGAGAGGGAATGGATCCTCATCCCAGTTCTGGATCTGCCCATGGATGTGGTGTGATGCACAAGGCTGCACTCCCTGGGGAATGTGACAGGGGTGGCTCACGGTCCCCTGGCACCTGCTGACCCCTCAGCTCAGCAAACCCAAACCAAACTTGGTGGCACCCACCCAGCAGCTTGGAGCTGGAAAATCCACTGGGCTGGAACCAGGACCACTCTCTAGCTGTGCCTCAGTTTCCCCACTGTAGAGTGGTCCGGGTTTGTGCTGGGGACCAGTGTTGATGCTGGGAAGGGCCAGCCTGGGAGCATGGGAATGGAGCAGGCTCGTGTCCCAGCTCCAGGATCCTCCTCCCCAGTGGGTCTCTCCATCCCCCACAGAACTGGAGACCCCGAAGGATGACAGGTGGCACTCACCCCCAGGACATTCCCAGCTCTCCTCAATGTGCCACTGGGTCCAGCCCCTCTGGCTCGTCCCTGGTCACAGCCAGTTTTTCTATCAAGAAAACTTCCAGCAAATTCACGCTGCCACATCCAGAACCAGGAGGGCTCAGGTGCTGTGGGATGGCTGCTGACAGCAGAGGACAGACCCTGGCACCATCCCAAGCCCTGTCCCATCCCAAACTCTCTCTCCCTGTCCAGGGCTTTGTCCCAGTGTCCCCAACACGTCGGGCATGTGCTATTCAATTATCACTGGTGATCCCAGAGAGATTCCCAGTCCCTGTCTCACTGAGACCCCCTCACCAGGATTCACAGTTATGGGGGGCATTACCCTGTCCCCCTTTTGCCTTCCTGTGGCAACACCTGCCTTGGCTTTTGGGGCAGCCAATCTCATGAACCAGCAACCACCAGCTCCCCAGTGCCACCACAGCAAAATCCGTGAGGGTACGGGCAGCCCACGGATGCCACGTTTCAGCATCTGCCCACAGACAGCTCCAGGCACCGGAGCCAATCCCGGCTGTGCCTCTGCCGGGCTCTGCCCAAAGCCATCCCCTGCCGGCAGCAGACAGCTCGGTAATGAAGCGTAATGCTCCGACACTCCCCTGAGTGACAGTGGCCAGCACTGGCTGTGTCCCCACGGCCTCCTCTGCCTGCCAGGGAGGGGATGAGCATCCCCCTGCCACGAGCAGGGCCGGGGGCTGCAGAGTGGTCACCTGCTGAGCTAGAATTCCCTAGGGGAAAGGAAAAAATAAGGATAAAACGGTGTTGAAAGGAATAAATCAAGTAAAAAAAAATATATATATATATATAAGAGAAAAGAAGGTTGAAAATAATAAATTGAGGTTTGATGCTGCGTGGTAAATTATTTTGGTATTACATATTCCCCAGCTTCAAATTCTGGAGACAAATACTGGGGCAGGTGAAGTGGGAAGCAGATTTCCAAAGGCCTTCTCCCGGCTCCAGGTTATTGACTCTGTCAATCACAGCAGGCGCCGTCCCCACCTTTGGCACCCTGCAAAATCGGCTCCTTTTGTTCCTGCTGAAAAACTAGGTGGGGGGGAAGAGGAGAGGAGAGGAATTTGGGGCAGGGAACTTCCAAAAGAGATGATTAAGGAGTTAATCTGCCTGAAATAGATAAGGAGCTTAGAGCTGCTGGTATTTGACTGTCCAAGTTTGGATTCAGCGTGTCTTAAACACTGGCTGGAATGTACTTAGATATGACCAAAGTACATGTCCCCCCGAGGAATTACCAGGTTGCCAATTAGATTTGCTTCCCAGATTCACTCAAACCTTCACAAGCTTCTTCAGAGCAGGAAAATTGCTGCCTGTCCCTGGGGAGACGACAGAGCAGCCGCTGCTGCCTGGCCCTGCAGCCGGCACGGCACGAGATCCCAGTGGGCAGCCCCAGGACCTGCAGGGAGCTGGCACAGCCAGGAGGATGGCAAGGCAGAGATGCCTGTGCCAGGGTGTGGGGGTACCAGGTATGGCCTGGTGGGTGCTGCTGGGGGAATTTGGGGGTTTTGGGTGTTTGGGGTGCCGGTGTGAGCCTTGCCACCGTCATGGTGCACTGTGGGGGGGCTCTCACCAGAGCAGGCTCAGCATTCCATGGGGTGCCAGGGCTCTCCCTGCCTCCAGCCAGGCTCACAGTGCTGCCACACAGCCAAATCCAACCCAAAACACCACAGCTCAACCTCTAGGCAGGGGACACAACACAGAACACAGCAATGACGGCACGTGGGGAAGGCAAACAAACACCAAAACGTGAACAAACCCCAGTGGTGAACACCTGGATTCTGGTCCCTGTGGGCACCTGGCACACCACAAACTCACCACAACCCAGTGCTCAGAGCAGTGAGAACCCCAGCCCACGCCAGGGTGAGGGTCACCACTCAGGGGCCACAACAACAGCCAGCACCAGGATGAAATGGAGGTGGAAAAGCAAACACCAACCCCTGCAAAAACCTTCCCTTTCCATTTATTTTAACCACCCCATTCCCATCCTTGTTATTTATAGTGCCTCATAACAGGATGGTGAAAGTAATGAAGCCTGGGGGGGCTGCATGACCAACACAGAGAGAGGACCATGATGGGGGATCCCACCACCAGCTCCCACATGCAGGCACCAGGTTCCTTTCCAATCCTGGCTGTATTTACTAAATGTGAGCTTGGTTACTGTGCTGGTGTCCCAGTCCTGTTGAAAAGTGTTGGGAGTGACAGCTACTCGCACCAGGCCAGTGCTGGCACTGTTGGAGTGGCGGTGGCAGGTGATGGAAAGTTGCTGGAACATCAGCTTTGGATGCTGAGTCCTGGTAACAGTTGCTATGTGAAACATTCAGAGGTGGAATTTACTGTCACAGTTAATAATAGATGAAGGTTTTAGAATTTTTGATGCTTTACATTTTAAGCTGTTTGATTTATAATGTTTCAGAAAAGGGTGGGGGGAGGCAGGAGTTGAACAGCAGCACGAGGTAAACAAAGCAAGTGGGGAGGTGGGCAAAAGGTTCCATCCATCCATCCATCCATCCATCCATCCATCCATCCATCCATCCATCCATCCATCTGCCCGTTCCAGAGATGTTCTGAGGTTTCCCATGGCCAGCAATGAGATGGAGTCTCCCCACAACCACCAACACCACTGAGCACCCTGGCAGAAAACCACAGCACGACTGGGACGGAGCCCCTCAATCCCACATCACACTTCATTCTGGGTTTTTTTTTTGCCTGCATCTCTTCTCCCTGTTTTCATTCCGGCGGGTTGCTGGGTTATTTACTTGCCGGCGCTCCTCTCTCCTCTCCTCTCTTGCAGGTGTATTTCAAGTAGCTCCGTAAATAGCAGCGCGCCTGCGGCGGGGCGCGCGGGTCCTGCTGATTAGGAACGCGCTGCCAAAAAAAAGAAGGGTCTCACTTCCCTGCCGAGCTGTCACCCTGCTTCCACAAAGAGGTGCCAATGTCTTGGCATGAGGGGGTGCTCCAGCTGGATCCCGAGGGGATGGTGCCGTGTCCACCCCTTCCTGGAAAAGGAGCAGTGAGCACAGTGTTGAGTGAAGAGCCTTGGGGTCTCGTGGTGTCCTTTGGGGTCCTCAGTGTCCCATTATGGGCACCAAAGCCTTGTGGTGGCTTTGGCTCTGGCACGTTCTTCCTGATTCCTCCAAATGCTGGAGCATCCCAATGTTCCCAGTGTGAGTGTGGAGCATCCCAGCGCCTCAGATGTGTGGTCAGGATTTAATCCCAGCTCAGGAGAGCTTCAGGTCATGACACGAGGAGCAGAGGGGGACTCCACATTTCCTCCACCAGTGCTGGGTACAAAGATATCTTGACAAAACTGAGGGGTGAGATGGAAGAGAGGGGGTTCCCCTCTAGTCTCCCAAACACAGAGAGGAGATACTTTGCAATGCTGATGGGAGGATGTGGTGACTGGAGCCTCCAAACCTGATGACCTCCCAACCCAAACCAGCTCCATGGCTCCTGCCAAAGCCCTGAGCACACACAGGGGCTGCCAGACCCCAGGAGGTGGCTGAGGTGCATCCCACACCACCAGCACCCTCCAGCTCCTCTGAAGCCCCTCTTTCCCCCAGGACTGAAGATTCCCATGGGTCTCAGGCTGAGCTGCCCCATGATGTCTCAATCAGGGCTGTGCATCGCCCCATTTACATACTCACATCCCGGCTGGAGCCGAGTATAATTTCCTTATAAAGCAGCTTTGACACAAGGGGTAGCTTGCCTTAATGAGGAGGGTTATTCCACAGAGATCTGTTACTAATGGGCTTGGGGCAGGCAGTGCCCGTGCATGCAGACTCCTGCTGCCAAACCCAGCACCATAATTCACCCAGATCTCCCCCACAGACACAGCATCCCCACCAGAATTACACCCATGACTGAGCCAGCGCTGGCAACTTCTGTCTTGGTGGGATCTCACCCTGATCCTGGTGAGATCTTGCATCTCTGTCAGCTGCCTCTCTGCCTTGCATCAAAACCCACTTGGAGGCCCAAAAAGGCAACCGTGAGGCACGTCTTGGCATGGAAACCACTCAAGCCTTCCCAAAAACCAGCTCCAGGGAGGGAGATCAAAGTCAGCACAGCACTGGAGTCCCCCAGAAGGCACGAGGTACCTGAAACATCAAACCATCCATGTCCCTGTCTGCACAGGCACCAGCTCTGGAAAGGCACCGCTCCCGCCTGGCACCGGCTCTGCCAGCAACCAGCCCATCATTACCACAACTGCCTAATTAAAAAAACATATTAAAACCCGTGACTCCCTCAAGACCAAGTCCCTCCCTGCAGAGCCCCGACAAATTCAATGCCCAGGTTCATCCCCACCACCCCCCCGGGGACCCCCGTTAGCGGCGGGTGCCTCGTTAGCCGGCGCTGTGCCACAGATTTGGCTGCATCTCCTTCGTGGCATCGAGCAGCTCTGCCCCAGACACCTTCTCCTGCGACCAGAGGCGTCCCAGGGCACTGTCACAATACATTAAGACGCGGCGCTAAAAATAAGCAGCAGCAAAAATAAGCAGGAAAATC
This sequence comes from Thryothorus ludovicianus, assembly GCA_013397245.1. Lineage (NCBI taxonomy): Eukaryota > Metazoa > Chordata > Aves > Passeriformes > Certhiidae > Thryothorus > Thryothorus ludovicianus. The sequence goes on from VZTB01004663.1 coordinate 328,675, forward strand.
TCGGTCCCTGCCTGCCCCTGCCGGCCTCGCACCGGCGGAGCTCCCGCTGCCGCACGCGAGCTGGGGGAAGCACGTCAGGAACGAGAGGATTTTTGCTGGGTTTTATTAAAACGACGTGTTTTTCCCCTCCCTCCGCCCCCATCTCCAGCCTCTCCGAGGAGCGAGCCCCGCGGTGACACGCAGGACTTGGTGACAAATCATCCCGGGGGTGGGCGGTTTCTCTGCATGCTGGTGGTTCCGGGCATGGCCACAGCTGGCGTGAGGCCCTGCCTGTCCCTCCAGGGCTGGAGCAGATCCTTGCCCACCCCACACAGCTCAGGATGGGGCTGTGCCACCCGATGGGGACACCCCAAGTGCCACAGGCGCTGCTCCGTGTGCCCAGCCATGGTGTGCCATCAAAGGACGGATGGGTTTTGGCCAGCCCCGTGTCAGACACAACAGCCAGGCTGGCTCCCTGTGGCCACCCCCATTCCCACAGCTCCCCAACATCTCCAAACACCTCATCCTCCCAGCTCGCTGCCAGCCAGCGTGCCGGTGTGGCACAGCCCATGGGATGGCAGCTGGGAGAATCCTCCACCCGGGAACGCATCTTGGAGCACCTGGGGGAGAGGGCAAGAGGCTCCCCCCGCTGCCTACACCCCGTGGGGCACCATCCTCCACGGCGGATTCCTGGGAGGCAGCGGCGGGGACACAGCCCCTGCGTGTCTCCCGGAGATGAAAGAGCAGCTCCGGGAGCAGGGACGGCTCCGTGCCTCCAGCCCAAGGCGTGTGCGGCCGCCCCGCTGCCTCGGCTGCGGCTGGAACGAATGCGTGCACATACCTCTGCCCCGGCACGGCTGTTTGCTCTTCTCTTCCGCGGCTGTGATTGATTAAAGGATCAGGGACATCTGAGAATGGAGGCAGCAGCGGCAGCAGCAGAAGCAGCTCCCTTTGGACTTGGAGAGCTTCCTTGCCTGCTGCTTGCTGCTGCCGTTGCCTGTCAGGCAGCTTTTAATCAAGGTTTGCTTATATCTGCAAAGGCCTTTCCCAGAGGGATGAAGGGAGGAAAAGAGGGGGGGAGAGTATATTAACATGCCAGCCACCCTCCCTCTCCCTCTCCTTTGTTTATGGAGAGGGTCAGTGCTTGGAAACGGCTGGCGGGGACTGGGAAAGGCGCTTTGGGGGTGCTGGATTGTGGCACAGCCCTTGGCATGTCCAGGTCTCATGGCACAGCCTGGGGTAGGGAGGGCATCATACACTGCTGGGATGTGCTCAATAACAGCACCAGTGTGTGGAGGGAACAGAACCTGGGGGCCAGGGATTGGTGGCTTCCTGCAGGTGGCCCTGGATGCCTGGCATGTCACTACGGGAGGGGACCAGCCTGTACACCCTCAAATCGAGGTCTCAGCCCAGAGAGACCAACACCAACCATGCGCTGAGACCAGCACTGTCCATACACCCAGTGGAGGGAGCCCAGGCCCCTCCATCCCACCCCTGGCCTCATGGAGGATCAGGGTCTCCATCCTCATCCTACAGCTCACTGGGACTGCAGTTGGCCACATCACAACACCCCCTCTCCCTTCTGCAGGGTGGGCTCTGGCAGTGAAACCAGGGCTCAGGGGGACTGACACCAGCCCCACACCTGCCCCAGGGCTGGGTATGCCCCACGGCACTGAAATTCCAGCACTGCACAGGCTGGGAGCACCTTGGCATCATCCACCACTCCACCATCAACCACAGCCACCACCAGAGCTGTGCACACCCGTACAGGCCATGTGGGAGGACAGGTGACCCCCAGCCCCGTGTCCCCTCATCAAGCACTGTCTCTGCCTCCACTGCCATTCCCGCACATCACTTTGGCTCTCCACGTTATCTTATTGCTCAGATAATGACCTGCTAAAAGTATTATGTGAAAAACCGTGCTCTTAGCCAGCCATTAGACTGGTTAGGACCAGCGGGTCATGCTTTATTGCTTTAATAACGGAGTTTATGAAAGGTCGTCTCATAACTGATAACATGCATAATTTTTGTAACTTAATTAATGCTGCTAATATACTGGAGTCTCCATCAGCTGCTGGTGCAACTGATGCACAGTTTGCATCCTGAGTGGGGCTGGGAAGAGTATCCCAGGCCAGGCTCTGCCTGCTGTCCTTGCCAAACAGCACCCACAGTGGGAAGCCAGTTCAGATCCACACCAAACCCCCACCGTGCCACTTCTCCACACTGGAGCATCCCGTTCAGAAATGCTCCAGCAGAGGCAGGCAGTGCTGTGAGTGGGCAGAGGGAAATGGGAACAGATCCAGTTCCCACAAGCCTGAAGGGAAGGGATTTCTTTGCTTCCACTCTGCCCAGCCCATGGAGAAGACAAGGCAGATGTGGGACCTGCAGTCAGGGAGAGTTTTACCTGTGGAAGAACCAAAAAACCTCCAAGGGATGGGAGCTGCTCCAGCAATCCCACACACCTCTGCCTGAAGTTACAACTGAGCAAAGGAGTTCTGCCTCAACTGGAGATTTGTGGCTGTTCACCAAGAGGGTTCCCCTGGAAACCCCCAGACAGACCCTGCTCCTCTGGTGATGCTAAGGGCAGCCAGGCTGGCATGGGGCAGGATCCTGCTGGAACTGCTGCCTTTCTTCCCAGCACTGGTTTTTAAGGACAACCTCCTTGACAACAACTTTGACAGTAATTTTTGAGGATTTCTTATAAGAACACCCTCTTGTGAGATTGGTGAGGCCCTGGCACATGTGCCCAGAGAAGCTGTGAATGTCTCAGCCCTGGAAGTGTCCAAGACCAGGCTGGACAGGGTTTGGAGCAACCTAGTCTAGTGGAAGATGTCCCTGCCCATGGCAGGGGAAGTGGATGGTCTTTAAGCCCCTTCCAACCCAAACCATTCTATGAATCTGTCACAAGTACACATTTTCCTCATTAAAAAGGAAAAAAACCACAAAAGCAAACAACTTCTCCCCACTGCCCGAGCGCACATCTGGGGGGGGCTGAGCATCCACGGGGAAAGCTGGGAATCAGCCACATTTTCCAGGCAGCAAAAACAAGCCCTTCCCTTGCAAAAAAAAAAAAAAAAAATCATGTAAATAGGAGCCCAGGTGCATGCGGTGTGCGAGTCCCTGATATGCTGCCACCAGCAAATCTGGTGAGCTGTGAATCCGCGGCACCGCGCATCCAACGCTGCAAATCCGAGCTGCTCCAGTCGCCTGCTTAGTTTTGCAAATTCTTTCCTGCTGGCTGAGAAAAGCCAATATGTCTGCTGCTCCCGCTCCAGCGCAATAATTGTTCAGCGCTGGTTATCATCCTGCCAGAAAGGCACGAGCTACCGCTGGGGCACTCTGCTTGCTGTAAATGCAGCGAGATGATTTCCTAGCAAATGCAAGTTTTCCAAGGAAGTGGGTGGAATCTGCTTGTCTCTGATTAGACAGCTTGGGTTTTTGTTTTCCTGGTGCTTTAGAGAGAGAGAGAGAGAGAGAGAGAGAGAAAGAGAGAGAGAGAGAGAGAGAAAAAAAAATAAAAAAGGCATAAAATATGTGGCTTTGCATCCCCTCTGCCCTGAATCACAGGCTCGCATGCATCCAGGCGATGGTCCCCTTGGGACTCACAGCTTTGCCCACACTCTGAGCAATGATCCCGTGGAATGAGGCTATGATCTTTCATCAATCACTGCCGAGAGCTTCTCCCTCCCGCGCCCGCTCCCCAGGCTGTGCCCGCTGCGAGCAGCCCCACAGCTCTGCTTCCCCTTCCTGCCTCCAAAAACCAAGGGGCGCAGGCTTGGCCCCCCAAGTGCCCCGAGGGTCAGGACTCTGCTCAGGGACAAGGGGCACAGGGCAGCCCCTCTTTCACCTTCCCAGCTCAGCACAGTGAAGGGATGCTCGGAGGGGATGCAGGATGATGGAGAGGCTTGCAGGACCAGAGGGTAAATCCCGAATTCTGGCGCAGCAATCAGAATAACCAGGATGCTGCAAGGGAGGTGGGATCAGGACAAGCCCTGAGGCTGTGGAGAGACAGGTCTGCCTCCCCGCCCTTGCCAGGGGAGGAAAAATGACTTGAAATTAAGATTTCCTGATGTTTAGGGGCTTGGAGACCTTGACACCCCCTGCGTCCATCTGGCTCTTCCCCTCTTGTGGCAGCTCGCTCCTGCGTTCCTGTCTATCCGTGAATACCAATTATGGTTTAGGAGAATGTATATCTGAGATGTGCAAATACAAAAGGCAGGAAATAAAAGTCATCTCTTACTGAAGAGGAGAGGTAACCATGACTACCTGGGACCTCATTTAAAACTGTGCCGGCCGCAGGCTAAAAGGCAACGCTTCCTATTGTTATACACGTTTATGGAAAGCTTTGAAAACCCTTTTTCCCCCCCAAAACCAGCTGGGAAGTAAGAACGAAAACGAGAATCGGAGGCGGCGGAGGGGGGGGGGGGGGGGGGAGAGGATACAGAAGATATTTATTGGTGTTTGTGGGCTGGTTTTGCATCCCACCTGCACGAAAACAGCCGGCGAGCTGAAACTTCAAATGAGCAACTCGGAAGGAGACGGAGCACCGGCGGCATCGCGGCTCCAGCGCCACGTGGCATCCGGCCGGGATGGGCACGGGCAGAGCTGGGGCTCCAGAGCTCAGAGGGGGATGCACCCCTGGAGGAAAATGGGTGTGAGTGGGCTTGGGAGGGCCCTCCATGCTGCAAACACCGCCAGGATGTGCTCAGGGTTTATGGAGAGCTGGTGGCTCTCGGTGCCGGCACCCAGGAGTGCTTTGCCCGCTGCTGGAGCCTGTGGTTGGTTGGATTTTGGGAGTGCACTGGGCTTGCTGAGATCTCATGGATGGAGAAAGCTGTTTGCATGCCAGATCCTGCAGCCTGCAGGAGGGATACCTGGGATGGTGGGGGATAACCTGGAATTGCCCAGCTGAACCTTTTCACCAGCCAGATCTGCAGGGCCAGCGCAGGCCAGGGGACACTGGCTCATTGTCCTCAGCAAAGACACCCCACTGCTCCAACACATGTGTAACCACAACCTGTCCCAGCCACATCAAAGACCAGGAAAGCTGTCTGCCAGCCACCAGCCTCCTCAGGACCTCATACCGCTCTCGAGCTCACGGTTACAAGGCCAAAGACCAGGCAATTAAACTGATTTTTGGTTCAAAGGCTGTCCCACCTGGCACACTCAGACAGCAGGAACCACCTCAAAACCAGGTGCTGCTTTCTCAGGGATCTGTGTTGGGCACCAAGAGGTGTCACTGTGGATGCAGACAAACGTGGTGCTCACCTTCACCCCAGACATTCCTGGGCACCTGCCACAAGCTCCCACCAGCAAAGCTCTGCCCTGCCTGCTGCTGGCACAGCGTGGCCCCAGGGCCCCCCTGCCACCACTCTGGACCCACACCTGGGACCCCACAATGGGGCTGCAGGCAGGAGCCCGAGCCAGGAATTATGGTCTGTACAAAAGACAATGACAGTGAATCTTGTTACTGGCTTTTCAGCAAACGTAATTCCTTTTTATTAGAAAATTAAAGGGTATGAAAAGCTTTCCAAGGCTGAAGAGCTGAAATGTGCTTTCATAAAATATGCGGCGTCTGATAAAACGGATTTGCTTGTCTGCCTGCCCTGGCCCCCTCCCCCTCCTGGCTATTATTCCTACTGGCAAGGTGATGCCTTTTGCCAAAACACCAATCCCAGTGTGGCCAGTGGAGATTCCTGGGGACCAGGGCTGTTCCCCAGCATCCTGGTCATCCCACCATGAGGCATCCCACAGCCTGCACCTGTTTGAGGTTGGGTTTGGGTTTAGGTTTCGGTTTTTTAGCTAAATAAAACTCTGAGGGGAGTTTTTCCCCTTCAGGGTTGCAGGTGAAGGCTGACAACAACCCAAACCATCACCACAAACGCAGCTGTGAGGACACATCAGCTGCTGGCAGGAGAAGGTGAAGCCAGGCAAAGGCAGACAGAAAGCAATGGATTCCCCCAGACATCACACCAACAGCAACTCTTAAAATCTTCCTGGGAAGTTCCCTCCTGAGGAGAAAGTCCTGTGCCCTCCCGTGCCCCAGAACCGAGCTGCATGCGAGAGGTGCTGGGGGCATGGGAGCTGCCAGCCCCAAGCAGCGGGCAGCTAAGGTAACACGAGGAATAATCTCCATTTCTTCCCTTTAATCGTTCCTTTCCTCTGTCTCTTTCATCTTTCTGATGGTCTGAGTCAACCTTCCATGTTTGAGAGGTTAAAGATTCTTGCTGTGTCCCTCTTGGGGCTGTGGGGCTGGCACAGGGCAGGAACCACAGCACCACAGAGCGATGCTGGCAGGCAGTGCTGCCTCTTCCATCTTTTGTGGGCAGAATGCCCCTTGCCAGCCCTCCACAAGGACCACAACCTCAGGGGTCACCTCAACCCTCCAGCTTTTTTATTTCCATTCCATTGCCAGGTCAGTTTTTCCTCTGCAAGTCCCTAGGGATGCATGGCAATGGGATGCATCCATCCCCACACAGAGATCCCCACAGGGACGGGACAAAGGGGCCTCGCTGTGGTCACTGGGTGCACAGGGCCAGCACCCTCTGATGGTTTGTCACCCTTGGCATGTCAGAAACAGGGAAAAAGAAACAACATCCCCTGAGTGCCATCAGGGAGCTGACCCCTCAGCTGGGAGAGGACCTGGCAGCCCTGGCCAGCGTCCCCAAATGACTCCAGCCCTGGTGATGTGACACAGGGGCAGCAGGCAAGGAGACAGCAGCATCACTGGCATGCACCCACATGTCCAGCGTGCAGGACAAGCCACTGGACATGGACTCATTGGGCTGGTGGGGACAAGGACAGGCAGATCCAGCTGTGCTTCTGCCACCATGCTGGGCCCCATGGGGAGACACAACTCCAGCAGCAGCAGCAGCACCGTGTCCCCACTTGCCCCCCTCAGCTCTCCTGCAAGCAAATGTGCCATGACCCAGCTACAGCATCTCCTTCCCACCCCATCCACCCCGGCAGCCACGGATTCCTGGTGCCACTGTGGGCTCCTGGTGCCACTGGGGGCTCCTGGTGCCACTGGCAGTGCCGTGTGAGCGCTGCCCGGCCAGGCTATTACCACAGGAAAAGCTGTAACACTACAGCAAACCTCCCTGCTCAGCCCTGCTACAAATCAGGGTCAGGCGGCAGCGCTGTTAGACAGAGGCTGCCTGTACGTGCTCCTGCTCCTAATGTCCTCCTGCCACACACTCGGTGGGGACACACAGGAGAGCGACACGCCGAGGCAGAGGCTCGGCCCCTCTGCCCATCTGGGGGCTCCTGCCCTCGGAGCCGGCTCCCTGCAAAGCTGAGGGTTAGCAACCAGGGAGGCACGGCCAGGGGATGTTTTCTTCCCCGGGGCTGCTCTGGCTTTACCTTTAACATCTGCAAATGTGGTTAAAAGTTTGCCGAGCCTATTTTTAGAGCCTCTCACCACATGCGATTTCTCCATCGTGAGACAGGAAATGCTGATGGGGTTGTTCGCCACGGAGCTGCTTTCTCCTCCTCCCTGGATGGCCTCTGAGCTCCTCTGGCCTGTGCAGTGCTGCCACGGCTGCTGGTGCCCCTGGTCCCCATCTCCCAGGGTGTCCCACAGTGGCAGCGATGGCAAACCCAAGAGCTGAGGGTGACAAACTGCTGGAGGGTGCTGGCCCTGCACCTGCCAGTGTGGTGGTCACACTGAGGTCCCCATCCACAGTCCCTAGACAGTGAGGGGACAAATGTGTCCTAATACCACTCAGGGATTTGAAGGCAGAACTGACTCTGGCAATAGAAATACAAAACCTTGAGGGTTTGTATTTCTATTATAACCAGGCCCCAGCATTATGGACCTTGTCCACCATCTTGCCCCGTGCCTCAGTTTCCCCAAAGGAACAGTATTTTGCTTGGCTGTCCACCCTGGAGCAGCGCTAAGGGCCTTGAACTGGAGATGCATCAGCACTGGGCACCAGGACTGCCAGAGACTCCTTCTGTCTCTACAGCCCTATCTCAAAAGCTCACTCAGAGGTGGCACCTCTACCCTGATGGCTTGAGGCATCATGGCCCCATCGAGCTAGGAACAGCTCTCCCTTTTGCTGCCAATCTAAGTCTATCTTTGACACCTCTGTCTTTGCAGCATGATCCACCTGCTCGTTGTTTTGGTGCTCCTCATTGGCCCGACTCTTGGGGACGTGGGACATGCTGAACTTTCACAGGCAATTTCCCTACCCTAGCAGCAACGTCCTTCCACTCTTCAGCAGCCCAGACTGGCTTTCCTCTGCCAGTTGGCCTTTTTCCACTTCTCCCTCACTCCCACTGCCCCCAGCACGGGCAGCTCAGTGTGTCCCCACCATCACAAGCTGCTCTGGAGGCAGAGCAGACCCCGCTGGGCTCCGTCCCTCGCCCGTGCCCAGCTCGGTGCCGCGGGCTCGGCAGCACGCAAGCGCGGCGGCGGCCGGGCGGCGCGGGTACCTGCTGTTTGAATGTCAACACCTCATTTATACATCTTGATTGGCTCTCATCAGCCATGCTGCGCTACACCTGATTGCTCCGAGCCGACGCGGGGTGCCAGGCTGCAGCGCCTAATTCCAGTTAATTGGCCCTTCATCCGAAGCAAAACAGAAATACGGGAATAAAGAAACAACAAAGCATCCTCCCCCGCTTAAAAAAAAAAATAATTTAAAATCTTGGGAGTTCTGGGGGGATGGTTTTGTTTCACAACTGTGAGCTGGCCGTGCTGTGGGCTATGGGAATTCCTTCCCTGGAGTGCTGGACTCTGTGTGAGGTGGGAGATGCTCTGCCACCCCACGGGCTCAGCTCACTCGTGCTCCCCCTCATCCCACAGCGCGCCCCGTGTTCCTGCCACGCTCGCCTGTGCTCCCGCTCCCGCGAACCACTGAGGCTGAAATTTCAATTAAGAACGAGAAATAATTACCCGCCGCTCCGCATTTCCTCTAAAATGGTAGCCAATGCCGGCAAGCCGAGTCACCGCCTCCTGCCACGTCCTGGCGCTCACCGGCGGGGCTGGCATTCGGGTGACATTTCCAGGATAATGCCGGCCCAGCTGCCGCACGCCGGTGGCTGCTCCCGCAGCCGTGCCGGGATGCTGGCGGACGCTTGGAAGAGATGCTCTCTTCCTCAGTGGGAGTGGGGCTGCAGCGAGCCCCTGCTGCCCTGGCTCAGCTTTGGAACCCTCTGCCCGCTGCCAGCCATGCCCTGGGCCGGGGCGCTGGTCCCCTGCTCTCCACCTGGCAGAAGTGATGTGTGATAATGACTTGGCTCATCTCCTTCCAAGCCACACGTCACGGGGGAACCACCATGCTGCTGTCCCCAGCAGCCACCGTGCACAGGGATGGGGCACGTGGGGATGTTCCCCTCACTCCAAGGAAGATGCTGAAGTGCTGGAGTGTGTCCAGAAAAAGGCAGTGGAGCTGGGGAAGGATCTGGAACACAAGGAGCAGCTGAGGGAGCTGGGGGTGTTCAGCCTGGAGAAAAGGAGGCTCAGGGGAAAACTTCTCACTCTCCATAACTCCCTGACAGAAAGGTGCAGCCAGGTGGGGGTCAGGCTCTGCTCCAGGTAGCAAGCGATAGCACAAGGGGAAATGGCCTCAAGTTGAGCCAGGGAGAGTTGAAGCTGAATATTAGGAAAAATGTCTTCACCAAAAGGGTGGACAGGCATCAGAACAGGCTGCCCAGGGTATTGGTGGAGCATTCATCCATCCTGGACGCATTCAAAAAAATGTCTGGATGTGGCACCTGGGGACATGGTTTAGTGGTGGACTTGACAGTGTTGAGTTAATGGTTGGACTTGATGGTCTTAGAGGAGTTTCCCAACCTTAATGGTTCTGTGATCCAATGATTCTATGCAGGAGGGCAGGAACAAGAGGCTGGGCAGCACTGGGGCAGGCAGCAGCCTTGGCTGCAGCCCTGGTGTGTGGAACAGCGTTGGGAAAGGGCAGATGGACCCAGTTTCAGGACATGTGCCCAGCCTGGGGACAGCAGCAGTGTGGCTGTGTCAGCCTCCCCCCATGGGGCTACTCCAGGCAGATGCCCCAGCCCAGACAGAGCTCACTGAGGCACCTCAGACCTGCCCACAGCTCCAGAAATCACACTCCATTCACAGTTTTAATTTAGCAGAGCCAGAAATAAGAGGAACAAGCTCCATTGGGGTTGGAAAGGGCACAGACTCCAATCACAGGATGACCTGGCACCTCACGAGTGCTCCTGCAGCTTTCCCTGTCGAGACAGCCTGTCCTGGCTCCAGCTCATGCCCTGCTGGGGTGACACAACCCTGTCACAGTGACACAACCCCACTGCAGAGCCTCACGGTCCTGCCCCAGAGAGCTGTGAGAGATGCAAACGCTGGGAGAAGGCAGAGATGGGACACTGACCTAGGCACAAAAGGCTGCTCCATCGTGAGGATGGATGAGAACGAGGGAAGAATGAATAAGGATCCAAGCTGCAGCAGAACAAGCTGGTGCGGAAGATGTGCCAAGCCCCCAAAACTAGACCCTCTGCCATCAATGTGGATGGTGTCTCATTTTCCCTGGATGTTTTCCCATCCCTCTTCCCATAATCCAGAGCTGGGGGGGGCACTGCAAAGCCTGCAAGCCCCGTGACTCCAGTGGCAGGAGATGCAGGAGCCCTGGGCAGCGATCACAAGAACGGGGAAAGCAGCAACCTCAGGTTGCAGATTAGCTTCATTTTACAGCCAGGGAGGCAGAAACCTCCCGTGGCTCTACATCTTGCTGGAGACCACACAGGGAGCCTGGGGAAAGCCAGGGAGAGGTCGCAGGTCTCTGCGGGGTGAGAGCATCCTCTCCCTGGGGAGGGAGGGAGCTCAGAGCCAGCGGGACCCCACAGCGGCCCCAACCCAAACCTCACCCGGGGCCACCCCTTCCCCCTCTGACCCCAAACGCTGGGGGCTGCAGAAACCAGTTTGGCAGAGAGAGAAAGAGAGAGAGAGAGAGAGAGAGAGGCTCTTAACCCGAGTTTAAATGCACTTCCCTTGACTCGGTTCCCAGTTGAGCGTAGAGGAGACCCAGCTTGGCCGGCAGCCACGGCGCTCAGCTCTGCACGTCCCCGCCGAGAGACACATTCCTCAGCACTGCAGCTAAGTGCAGCACAGCCTTTGAGGCCTTCACCCCTCCTTCAATGATAATTTATGCCCTCTGACCCAACTCCCCCTTTTAAATCAGGCTGATCAATAGAGAAATCAGACAATCCTTTTAAGAAACTATCTCATCTGATCCTGCCAGCTAATGATCTCTGCTCTCCTTACAGCTGTTTGCAGATCTGTAGCCTGGGCTGCTGGGGGGAAGCAGGAGGAAAAAAAGCCACTGGGCCAAATTCCTCCTTCCTCAGTCCAAGCAGAAGCAACAACAACGCTGATGATTTGTATGGAAGCAAAACAGGAGATGCCAACTCCTGCTTTTTGGATAACAGGATGAGCATCATGCTGCAGGGAAGCACTAGCTCCCAAAATTTGCTCCCTCATCCATCTCACCACCAAACAGGTTCTTCCATCCTGGGAGCCCTGACAAGACATCCTCACTCTTCTTACAGGCTCCAGCTTCCAGGCTTTCCAATGCCTCCCCTCCAAAGAAAACCCAGCAACACAAGGCACCACCACCAAATCCAGTTCCTGACTGAGCCATGGTCACCCACACCCTGTTCCAAGCACAGGGATGACATCTAAGGGGATGCTGTGAGCACTTGGGATCTCCATCACTTGGCTGGAAAACCCTCACGCCTCACAGGGATCCCCACTTTATCAGGGCAGCAAAAGCTCCTCCTGCCCGTGGAGGAGCCAAACCAGACCAATGGAAGAGGGAGCAATGTCCAGGACAGCCCTGGGAGCGGTATGGCAATGTCCATGGAACAGCCTCCAGAAGGGCTGTATTGATGGCAGTTGCATTTCTATTTAACTGGCAAAGGAACAGGGTTAACCAGCAAAGAGGGAAGCATCAGAGAACCCTTTCAGTCTTCAAAGTAAATCAGCTCCTGGAACAAACACGCTCGGTAGCCAAATGTCCCCTTCTCCTTTGTGTGCCCAGAGATATTGACATTTATTATGATGCCCAAAGCACCCAGAGGAAGGATGCTTTCCTTGCATCCAAGGGCCATTTCTCACCCTGGCACACTCACAGGGATTTCTCCCCTGCCAAGGCAGGGCTTGGCCCCCAGCACTCCCTCCTTTAAACCACCCAGGAGGCCGGATGGGACCGTGTCCCAGGGATACTCAAACACCTTCCCCTGCCCACCAGGGGCCAGGGACCCTGCTCCAAGCCAGGGACACCTCCAAGGTCCCCCCACCGCCTGTCCCCTCCCACCCAGCCCTTGCTCTGAAGCCCAAGAGCAGATGCAAAAGCCAAGGGGTCTGAAGGGCTGCGGCAGCACAGCACAGTGCAGGTCCTGCCACAGCAGTCACAGTGAATTACAAGGTATTAGAGCCCCGTGCTGCCGTGTCTCTGTGCAGCAGCAGTCACGGTGAAGGACATGCTATGATAGGACTAGAGTCTCCTCTGGAGAATCCACTCACTGGCCTGGTGGAAGGCAGTGGTTTGAGAGGCCAGCCCTGTTCTATAGATCATGCAGAGACAGGCATGTGAAGGACACACTATTACAGTGGGGTTTGGGGAGGGGGGGAGCACGGCTGTGCCTCGCTGGATCACTGAGTGCCCACGCTTTGCGAGCCAGCAGCCGTGAACGTTTTTAATTATGCTTTCCTACTTTATCGAGCATCTCATTTTCATTTGCACGCCGGCCATCTCCACCTGAGAACGTGGCCGCTGCCGCTCCTTTCCAGCTCTGCTCCCATATTCCCTCACACATCAGCTGGAGGGACCCAGCAGAGCTGGAGGTCCACCCTCAGCACAGGGGACCCGTTTGGTGACCGACCTGCCCTGCAGCTCCCCTGCGCTCCCCACAAGATGCCAAGGACCGTAAGGGAGCTGGGCAGAGCCTCCCTGATGCTCGGCGTCCCTCCCCGTCGGAGCAGCCAATTTTAGTGGCTGCCATAAATGCAGCAGGAGCAGTGTCCTCTGGTGAGGCATCGAGCGGTGACTAAGAGCGGAGATGACAATAAAGCGGAGGAAGCAAGGTCTGACTGCAAAGCAGCAAACCACCCCCCCTGGATCCTGCTCAGAGGCACTGACTGATGATGCCCCCTCTCCCAAACCAGAGCCTGAGTCCAGTGAAGGAGGGCTGGGCTCTCTGGGGCTCAGGCTGAGCCCCAGCACAGGCTCGGTTTGGGTGGAAATCCCATAAACAGGAGGGGGGAAATGCTTCCCCCATCAGGACACCAGGATGGAGTTCAAGCCTCTTAGCAAAGCACACAGGGAGACTTGTGTACAGCCCCTACAGATAAATCTACCCCCTTAAAGCATTCTCAGTGGTAAATGCGGTAGAGACTGTGCAGGACTTGACAGCTCGAGGTGTATTTATGGTGCTTTGGCACCGGGGATACAACCAGTTGGGATTTTTGCTCGGCTCTACCACTTGGGCATAGCACAGCCACAACAAACCCATTTGAATACCTCTTGTTTCAACCAAGGCAGAGATCCAGCCTATTCCCCGCGGAGCAAGCGCCAGACCTGGGGCCAAATTAATCTCCGATGGATCTCCATCAACTTCATGGAGTTACAACTACAATTTGGCCCATGCCTGACACGTAAATCTGCTCATTTTTCTTCCAAATCGTCCAAATACCGCAGCATTTGTTAGCGCAGGAGAGGGGACGCATCCTCCGGGAGAGATCTCTTTGGATACCGCGCCAGCCCTTTCTTTTTTTTATTTCCTTTGCTGCCTGGGATAAAAGGCAAGCGAGACAGACCGTGGTACGTGTCTGAGCTGTTTGGGAAAGAAATAGGAATTTCCTCCTGCCATTCCCAGCCTTTTGATAGGCAGGTGGGATGCGAGCAGGAATAACTCAATCAAGACAGAGCAATTTTTAATTAATTTGTGGATCCCTTCACCGGCTGATTGCCTTGGAGACAAAAGGGAAGCCTCTCCTTTAACACTTGTGTGTGCCTGGTACTCTGAGCCTCCCCTTTTCACCGGCACATCTTTGGTCTTGAAAGCTGCACAAAAGGAAGAATTCCTTGATCTTTTGCCTCGGCTTTTGCTAGGACGGAGACACACATGAGGGGGAGCTGGGTTGGGGGCTTTTTTTGGGCTTCTTTTATATTTTGGGGGGGATTATTAAAGCCCAAAATGCACATGGAAAGAGGTGGGGAAGAATAAAAAAAAAAAAAGAAGGAAAGGGGAATAAAAACCCTCAAAGCTAAGAAAGGAGAGCGTTTTCCGTCAACACCTTCTGCCCAGCCCGCTCCATCCCCAAGGGGAGGGAGTTGAAAGGTTCAAGCTACATCAAGTGGTGAGTAATGCAGCGGGAGGCTCCTGCTCGGGGTTGGGCTCTCGCCCTCTGCCATCCTCCCTGCCCCGTGCCCAGTGCTGGCGGGGCAGAGCCCAGCTCTCACCCTCCCCTTCTCCCCCCACCAGCGACCGTGGGGATGCGGGAACTTCCAAGGCAGTGAGTGACACCACAATTATCGATTGCCGGCTGCAAAGGCTTGCTCTCGCCTCCCCCCCTCTTCTCACTTGTTTTCTTCTGTGCAGCAGTGCCAGCCTTCAGAGACTGCTGCTGTAAAAGGCTCGGATTGACGGGGTGTCAAGATATCCGCTGCCCCTGGCTTTTAACGTTCCCGTGCAGGGGGGAGCGGGAAGAGCCCCTGCACCGCTGAGGGGAGCTTGGATAGCTCCAAAAGAAAGGGAGGAATGAAAAGCCTCCCTCTCTCCTCCGTCGAGGAGATGCTCTTGAACCACAAGCAGCTTTTTCAGCTTCAGCTTGGCTGCGCGCGTCTCGGAAATCTCAAGATGCTGGGAAGGAGGAGAGGCGATGTGCCAGCCTGCCCCCGCCAGGGCCGGCGTCCTGCCCAAAATCAAGGCACCCAAAAAACCCACCACGCTCCCCGGCAGGTCCCTGTGGGGTGACACACACACCCCTGGCCACCCAGCAGGTTTGGCAGTGGCCATTTTAGAGGTGAGGAAGCCAAGACACATCCGGGCCAGATGAGGTCACCCAGAAGAGGCTGCAAAAGGACAGGGACACCCCAGCTTGGGCAAATCCTCTGCTGTCCAACGCTGATGGCACAAGGGGTGCCAGATCAGAGGGTTTTCCTAGCAAAGACTGGCAAAGCAGGAACTCCAGGTGATCCCTGGATCCCCCCACTAAAGGCTGCGATGTCACCCTGCCCAATGGCCCGGGGACAGTCCCCTGCCAGCTCCATCCCCAGCTCAGCTGGCCACCCACAGCAAGTGCCACCCCTGCCACAAAATGGGGACGGCCACCTGCCTGTGGAGGTGTTTGTTTGCAAAGCCTGGCGGCACCTTGGGACCATGGCTAAGTGTTACGTGCTGGAGCCAGAGGCCTGAAATTAAAGCTGGCTCCACGACTGTCGGTGTCGACACCTGGTGATGGGAGGAGAGGGATCGATGATGGAGAGTCTGTCGCTCCTGATGCATCGCTGTCAGGGTCAATACACAATTCCCGGGGAGATCAGATGTCCAGGTTAACTGCTTTGCCTCCGTGCTAAGCCGATGGGCTGGCAGAGCCCCATCCTGCTCACGCATCCTCTTCCCCAGCCACGCTCACCCTACAGCCCCAAATGCCACTGACAGCAGCCCTGGGGCTTGTGGTTCTTGTTTTCATCCATGCAAAGCTCAAGTGTAGTTCAAATGGGTGCCCAAGGCTGGGAAAGGAACACAGGGACAACAAGGATCTGCCCCTCAGGAGCTTTTGGACACATAAAACCAGCCCACTGCCATGGGCAGCATCACCATGGGACCTCGTGGGGACACAGGGCTTGGGGATGGCCACCACCTCCTCTGGCCACCCAAGGGGGCTGGGAGGGCAAGTGGGGGTGATGAGACCTCTGCAGGGGGAAGCCCCATCTGCCAATCTCCCTGTGCACCCCTGAATTCCTGAGCCACAGGAAAGGCAGGCGAGGAGGGAAACCTGCCCAGCACAGGTCTTGCAAGCTCAGGGGCTGTGTCCTGCTCCTCACCCTGGGTGGGCAGAGCACCCACGTGGCTTTGGCACAACAGCTGTCCCCTGCAGGTGACACCCGTGGGGCAGGGGAGCTGTGACAGCAGGGCTGCACTGTGGCCTCTGCACCAAGCAGGCTTGTGGCACTCCGTGTCACCCCAAAGCCATCGCAGTGAGCAGGCAGGAGGCAGAAGCCCCGCTGTGCTCCCATTCCCCTGTGCCACGCTGGGCAGGATCCATCCCAGGGGGTCCTGTGAGGACGAGAGCCAACCACAGCCAGGCTGCAGCATCTCACCCCGACAGCTCCCGGGGGGTTTCAGCCGCTCATCTCCTCCTCCAGCACAGCACAACCTACCCGGGGGAGCCCGGTGTGACCCCTGAGGAGGGACCAGGGGGTCCTACCTGCCCTCAGCCCACGGAGCCAGCCCGGAGGGGACACAGCATCACACCCGGCGCAGCCAGACTTGCACCAGCCTCCCCCCAAAAAAAAAATCCCAAGAAAACAGAGCGCGGCATGAATAACAAAAGCAGCGATCAGTAAAGACTCTCCCAAGAGGCTGCAAGTTCTTCAATTAGAGCTCGCATTATAGGAATGAGAAACTCCACGCCGTCTTCCGTACGGATAACACTTTTTTTCCCCCTCTCTTTTAAAGAATAAAGGGAGGGAGGGAGAGGAAGGGCTGCATCTCTAATGCAACAGACAGGTCTGCTGAGATTCACTTTGGCTCTTATTTTGACTTTCATCTAAAAGAGCTGCCCTGGGAATCCATTAAGTCCAATTTAAATCGGCTCTCCGCCCTCACGGCTTCTCCCCGCCTTCGAGGGCCCCCCCCCGGCTCCCTTCTCCCCCCTCCTCGGAAGCAAACAAACACAAAAGCGGGGCCAGGCAGGGCAAGGCGGCGAAGGGCAGGCGGCGAAGGGCAGCACCGGCGCGGTTTCGGAGCCCTTCCCCGGGGGATTACAGCCCCTTCCCCAGGGCAGTCGCTCCATCTTTATTTCCGCCCAAATAAACACAAATCC
>VZTB01004663.1:348051-365640 GCA_013397245.1 Thryothorus ludovicianus
GGGGGGGAAGGTGGAGGCAAATGAACAAATCACACCTGCAGCTCTCTCTGCGTGCCGGAGCCAGCTGCAGCCCAGGCAGCGACCGGCAGGAAAAATCCAGGCGCTCGGGCTCCCNTGGCAACTCAGCGCTGGCAGCGATTGATTTGGGGGAGGTTTACTATCGGCAGGAAGGGGGGGAAAGGGAGGTGGTAACAAAGAGCAACCCTTCCACACGCACACACATACACACACTGATTTTTTTCCAAATAAAACCTCGTCGCAGAGCGAGCCGGGGGAGCCAAGGTCCCCTCGCCAAGGGACGCAGGGCTGTGGTGGCCCTGGCAGCCCGGGATCGCCCCGGCTGCTGCCCGGAGGGCGCAGATGCCCAGCCCTGCCTCCTCCCACGGCTCCGCTCCGAGCCTCCCGTTAATTGAACTAAAGCTGTTCACCTTGATAACGCAGCACGGCTGCAAGTTTCCGAGCCGTACGCGGGGGGCTGGAGAGCTATTTGATCCACTTCCAAGGCGCTGCCTTTCAATTCAACCCCTTGCTCTTGAAGGATGGATAACCAGGCCCTCTCTTTTCCCTGTTAATTACTCCAGATAGGAGGCATCAAGCTTCAAACCAGACCAAACCTCATAAGGGGGCACAGCACCTGCAAAAGCAGACTGCTTCTCATCTCCCCTTGTCCTTTTCCTCCTCATCCTCATCCCCATGGCAGACCCAGCCTGGCTGTCTGTGGGTAATACACCACAATATGCTCCCAGCCACCTCCAGCTTCACACATGCCTCTCTGCAGGATGGTAAATCAAGCTGGGACCTCATGGCTCTCCAGGGACTTGGTGTTATTCCCTGTAATCACCAATCTGCCCTGCCCTTCACACGGAGGAGCCTGGCACTGTTTGGCATCACAAAGCCACCCCAGTAAAGCCAAGGCGGGATGGACCCAAAGGACGTCACCCCCAGCTTCTCCTCTGGGATTGACAGAAGACTAAAGGATTTGTTATTTTTACACTACAATCCAATAAATTCAACAATCTGGTCTGTGCATGTTATTTCCCAGCTCTGGCATGTTTGAAATCCCCACCTCCAGGAATCCTGTGATTTCAGGAAGACCTCAGCCCTGCTCTCCTCCAACCCTGACCTCACCATGGTGGGGAGAAAGGTTGAAACCACACGCCCCAGAGAGCCCCATATGCAAATTAAATCACCACCAAACACTTTGGTTATTAAGCACTGCTATTTTACTGGAACCTTTACAGTTCTGCGCCTACGATTTACGGGTTCAAAAAGGCTGATTTCATGACTTCTCAGCATTTCTGAGGTGTCAACACCCACATCACCTCTGTTTGCATGACACGGTCATGTCTATCTAAGCCCAACCACTGCCTGGGTGGGAGACCACCACCTCTAACACCAATTAACTTTACTCATTAAAACCTCCAAGCTCACAGAGGATGCTGCTGCTCAGTTGTGCAGATGGAAAAGTTTGCATCCCCTTGATAAAATCCGGATCCAGAGCATCTTGGAGCAGATCTCACCCTGAGCTACCACGAAACAGCACAACCAGCATCAAAAAGCCTCTTCCCATCTTCCCTGCCATGAGAGCAGGGCTCACCTTGCTGATCAAAGTTGGAGGCTTCCCTGGATGTAACCCTGCACCTCCTGCCCCAGAGAGGCTAAAAAATAATGACTCATAGCAATGTTATTTCTGGAGCTGCTAAAACAAAGGCACTCTGGCTCCCTTGGTGTCTCACCACTTCGACCTGAATGATAAGGCATCCTGAGAAAGCTGAGCTTTTCCTCACCAGCCTCCCCTTTCATCCAGCCCTGACATGAGTGGCCAACCCCAGCTCCAAGGACCTCCCTAGTACCTACATGGGATGCTCCAAGCTGGCTCTTTCACATCCCTCTTTTTTTCATCCCTCTTCCTGTCAGGTTTTCCCTCAGCTCCCAACCATCCCAATGGATTGTTTTCTGCCCCTGGCCCGGGTGCCACACACCCCACACGTGCAGTGGCTCCTCTCAGGCAGGGAGCAGCAGCCCTGCCCCAGCTCTCATCAAGCTCCGTGCATCGGCTCTGAGCGGATCCGATGGATTTTCATTTCCTAACTTTGCCCTTCGGGCTATTTCTAACGAGCTTCCTCACGCTTTAAAAAAAAAAAATAAAAAAAAAAATCCTTCATCTTGCAGCTCAGTGTCAGAACAGCAACACTCGGGATGACTGTGCCTGCGAGGAGGCTGGAAATTAATTATATCACAGTGGCTTTAGGTAGGGATCCATCCACTGACCTCCTTGTCCAGCTCCCGTCTGGGACCCAGGGTACAGCCAGAAATCCCCTCCCAGAGCAAACAGGCTTTTTCTGGCCTTGAAAAATGTATTTTCGTGGTGTGACGTTTAGCTCCAGCCTTGGGCGTGGAGCCACCACTGTCCTCCTGTGACCCCGTGCCCTCCCTGTACCCCATTCCCCAGCCTTGAGCCCCCCTGTGAAGCCTCTTCCTGCAGCACCGGGTCCATCCACCCTCCTGGACTCATCCCTCCCACTGGGGAATCAGTCCTGGGCGCCTTAATTTCCACTCATCAGATGTTTTAATGAGTTTCTCAGCGCCCAGCACATCCCACTTCCCACCAGCACCCCCTCCGAGGCCGGCCCCGCTCCCGCGCCGTGCCGAGGCCCCTGACACCTCGAAGGCTTTCCTTGGTGGGAGAGCAGCGATTATTTCTCTCAAAAGGTCTCTTATAATGGAAACCATCTCTGCATCCCTCCTTGGTCTCCTCCTGCCGTGACCCAGGCTCCATCGAGAGGAGCTCTGCTCCGAGGCAGCGCCGTGTTTCCATGGAAAGAGTGAATAGCAGAGTCTTCCCAGTGGTTTATTAGAATTCCTTTTACTTCGATGGAGAGTTTTAGAGCAAAGTAGAAAGGCTTTAATGTGGGGCTAATGGAGCCCCTGGGAAGTCCAGGAAGGAAATCTCCCCTGGAGAAGAGGAGGCGTGAGGAGAGGGAGGGCAACTTTCAAGACAAATTCCTGGACAGGTTGAAATTTTTTTGCAGGAGCCATCTCAGGCAGCGAGAAATGGAAATGAATGTTTGTTTTATTTTTAACAGATGTTACAAAAGACCTGCCAGTAATTTAGCGAACGATGCAAAACCTAGATCCCACTCACTTTTCCCGGCATGTCTTCCATCCCCTCCCTCTCCTGCTCAGTACAAATGCTTATTTGCATTTAGCATATCATATTAAAAAAAAAATAAAAAAAAAAAATAAAGCAGTAAAATAACAATCGTACGCCACTTCATTTCCTCCCTCCCTAAGGCTTTGGTTTCAAGTTAAATCCTTGGTTGGAGCAGCTATTAATTGTTTTTAATAAATTTCTCTGTCTCTTCTGATTTCCCAAACCTATATTCTACTCACCCACTTTACGGAGTGCCCTCTTGCCCTGGCCTCCATCCGTCTGCCTGGTGTTCCCTCACAGAACAACTCTTGACTCTCCATGAACACACACCACAGCACCTGACCAGCCCAAAGGGAACTGCAAAGCTGATGTGAAACCCACCACGATGCCAGAGGGGTATCTGGGATGAGATACAGCATTTGTGAGTGACACACCTGAAACCCAAACCTGGGAGGCCACTGACACTCACAGAATCCCAGAATGGTTTGGGTTGGAAGGGACCTTAAAGCTCATCTCATTCCAAACCCCTGCCATGGGCAGGGACACCTTCCACTATCCCAGATTGCTCCAAGCCCCTTCTAACCTGGCCTTGGACACTTCAAGGGATGAGGCATTCACAGCTTCTCTGTGCCAGGACCTCCTCACCCTCACAGGGAAGAATTTCTGCCTAATATCCAATCTATTCCTGCCCACTGTCAATGTGAAGCCATTCCCCCTTCTCCTGTCACTCCATGCCCTTGGAAAGAATCCCTCTCCAGCTTTTTCAGTCCTGGCCAGAGGAGCCCTGAATCCCACGGATACCAGATTTCCTGAAAATGAGCAACTTTGGCAGCTCCTGGTTTAACTCTTGCCTGCAAAACACAAGCTGCAATGGTTCCCCTTTTCATGCCTAACTGTGAAATACCACTTCTCCTCTGGACACCAAAGAACAAGATCCCAGGAAAACTTGCAGTGGGCAAATGCAGGGTGATTTTCTGCCTGGTTTTCTGTTAGCAACCCTGCATGCATTATCCCAAGTGGCCATGATCCCACACACCAGCATGCCCCTGTGCTGGATTCACTCTCCATCGATGCCTTGTTTGTGGGATCCCAAGCAGGAAAGGAGGAGACAGGCTCCGGGGAGCAGCTACAGGTCAGTACTGACCAAAATAGGGTGTCCCTGCACCCATCATAAATCCTAAAATCTGCCTGATTTCCAGGCAGAAAATGGCATCCGTGTGCATTTCCAGGTGACGGAGGAGAAGTGGCTGTTTTCACTGAGCTTTCTCCTCTTCCCGTTACAATCCTGCACCTGGTTAGCAACTGTCGGAAAGAGGTTAATCACAGTCCTTAAATCAGGAACCTTGTTGTGGTATGCTCGGGATGCACATCTGTGCTCTCCATGGCTCATCCCCGGCGGCATTTGGGAGAAGGCAATATGCCAAAAAATCCCCACCCCCAAATAAGCCACCCAACCCCCCCCCCAAATGAGTGACAAGCATCCCAGGGTGCAGGATCCTGCTGATTCCTTGAGCTGGTTCTGCAGCACACGTGAAAGGCTCCTGATTCCCCCAGCCCCACCAGGGCTGTGGGTTAAAGTCATCTCGGATAATGCCGTGTTGGAGCAGTCATTATGGGGCAGAAAAGGCTTTTGAGGGATTAGGGTTTTGCTCGCTGGCCAGCCTTGTGAGGGAAGGGAGGAGGGATCACCTGGAAATGCCTTGGGAGTGAAACCATGAGGACCAGGGGTGGTCTCCCATCCCAACCCAGAGCTCAGCCCTTGGCACAGCAAAGGCTGGAGCTCCAGCGACCGCCAGCTGCCCAGCTTGGCTCCTGATTTCCAAGCATTGCAAAGCCTGGCCTGGCCTTGCTATTTCTAGGCCTGTCCCAGGGGATTACCCTGCTCTCCCTGTTTTGGGAAAAAGAAGCATCTCGGAGCGTCAGAGCCCTGGTGCTGAGCCGGGCCCCGGGGCTGCCGGTGCGGCGGAGCCGGCGGCGCTCAGCACCGGAGACCGGGGCCGTTCCACGCACACACACGTGCACAGCCCGGAAAATGGAGAGGAATTGATCCCGGAGGCAAATCCCTTTTGTTCTAACCCCGCTGCTGTAACTGGATCTCCCCAGGTTCCCGGCTCGGGAGCTGCGGCGGATCACATCGCTTTCATGCCTTCTCCCAGTGCCAGCTTGTCACATTCCCCCCGTCGCCGGCGGCGGGGAGGGGACGGGGTGGGAACGGGAGGCATCGCTCCCAGCGCTTGTTTACCTCACCACCGTACACGAGGGGTGCACGGCGGTAATGAGCGAAAAACCTGGAGGGAGCAGATTGCAGAGCCGCGGCATGAGACCACCCCCAACTCACAGGCTGCCCCTTTTTAATGAGGTCCCCCCCTCATCCTCCTCGCCGTGCCCTGACATCCTCCTGCCTTTCCCCGCTGTCTCGTTCCGACTGCAGAAATGCTGATTCACAGAGCCCGGCGCAGGAGGCGTTTGGGAGGCAGAGAGAGCAGCACAGCACCGCCCGAACGCACCCGACCTCCCCGGGCGCCTTCACGCCGGTGACTGGCGGCGGCGGAGTCGCTGCAGATTAAATCCGCTCTGCGCTTATTCCAGCTCCTCTTTCCCAGTGACTCCCTCGACTCTCAGCAAGGTGAATCCATCCCCTCCGCTTCCCGGGAGAGCTCGCCTGCGAATTTGCCTCCCCCTTTCTGCACGGGGAGGGGAAGCAAGGTGAAGGATTCCAACGCTGCGCCACGCAGCGAGATGCCAGGACAGCGGGATGGGGTGGGTGGCACCTCCCCAGGGAAGTACTCTGCTTTCCAAGAGACAGGGCGAAGAGAACAGCAGCACCCCGACCTGCTGCCAGGCATGTGTCACACCTCACTCTAGGATGCTTTGATGCATCACCGGCAATCCAGAGCCCGTCTCCTCCTTCCAGGGCAGCCGGTGCCCTCCGGCGGGGTCTGTGCCCCGGCTGGCTCCTGGCATCCACCGCCAAGCCAAGGGCGCTCGCTGTGACACCGCGAGCCGAGCTGCCCGTCCTGCCTCACCTCCCCTCTCCTCTCCTCTCCCCTGCTGCCAGCACGGTGCAGCTGGTGCAGCAGCAGGGCTGAAATCCGAGACAGCAAAAGGATGGTTTTTCGGAGCAGGCTGCAGGAACGGTGTCCCCAGCAGCCCAGGGCAGGCAAATGGCTGCAAAAGCAGGGGATGGCTGTCCAAGGATTTCGTTTCTCCCAAGTCCAGGTCCTTTCCCTCTGGGACAACCACTGTAGGAGAGCTCATGTGAATAGATCCATCCTGTTCTACTCCATCTTGCATTCCGTGACCGAATTCACTCCTCCCCCCTGAGGCCACTTCACCCCAAAGTCACCTGTGGTGCCACAATGGATGCAGACACTTGGGGACCCCGTGCACTGAACAGCAGGATATGTGACACAGAGTTTCCTGTCACCCTCACACTCCTGCCTGTGCCGTGTCCCTCTGGACCAGCTCTGCACTGCTCGGATCAGGTGGGACCCATCCCAGAGCAGGGCACGCAGAAGATAAACCCAGTAAGCCAGGCAGGGAAGCCAAAACTGAATCCAGCTCCTCAAGCCTTGGAAACACTCTGGATGTGTCTGGGGACACCAGGGTATCAGGACACCCCTTGTCCCCACCACACTGCTGCATCTGCAGCCCTGAATAAAAGACCAAATCCACCTTTTACTTTAAGCCTTCCATGGTTTTTCGCAGGGTCTATCAAAGCTGTGCTGGTCCACTCTGCATGGTCCACAGCCCGCCCACAGCCAGTGGCCAAGCTGGGCTGCTCATCTGACTCCCTCAAAAGCCGTGGTGCATCTGAATAGATTTCCACCATGCAACTGTGAAGGCCCCAGTGGGTTTGAATAAGAGCCCCTTGAGGTATTATCTCAGCAGTGCCTCGAGGCAACCACCTGAATCCTTCCGTGACTGCTGCACAAACCTGGAATGTCTCCAGGAGCGGGGGATTATGGACAGACCTTGCAGAGGAGCCCCCAGACCACCACAGCACAGCCAGCACCACCAGCTCTCAGATGCTCCCATGTGCGGCCAATCCTCAAAAAACAAGGCACAGGGATGCTGAGAAGACCAAAGCCCAGATGCCAAGGCAGGAAACCAAGCTGAAGTTTTCACATTAATCATATCGAGCTCTATTCTTTTTCATCTATTTCAAGGCAAGTCAAAAAGAGGTTCACACTCTCCCCTGGCAAACCACAGAGGATGACGTGAGCCTGTCTCTTGCATTGCAAGCAGAGTGTGTCAAGCAATTAGCAAGTCATCAGGAATTCAGATAGGGTGGGCAGGATAGATCCCTCAAAGCTCTGGCAGGAGCATTACCCACCCTGGAGTTTCCCATCAGGCACGGAAGGCAGCAGAGGGAGCAGGGGATATTGGTGAGCTCTCAGGAGCAGAGCAGACACCGTGCGCCAGCAGAGCCTGATGCCATAAAACACCTCACGTTTAGCCTGTGCTGTACCTCAAAGGTCCTGGGCATTCAACACACATTTTTCCTCGCTCATTCCCAACCTCAGCAAGGTGGCCAGGGCAATTCCAAGAACCTTCAGGCATCCTGCAGGCCTGCTGGGTCAACCTGAGCACCCCACACATGACCCATCCCTGGGCGTTTTGGCATCGCATCAACTATTTGCTGCTCCCACCAATTTCACTCCCTGCAGCTCTGACTGCTCTGGTTTCCACTCAGCATCCTCCCAGCAGCCCAAACCCTGCTGTCCTGGAAGTTAGTGGCAAAACCCATGTAAGAGCAGGAGCAAGCCTTCCATACTCTCCCTGGGATGAGATTTGGTCCCGCAGTGCTGCCAAACCTGCACCAAACCAAGGCACAGCACACAAGTGCAGCGGGACCATCTCACCAAGAGCACCTTGAAGGGGAACTTGGTGGCTTGCAACCTCCCCAGACACCTGGCTGGTCCTCATGAGCACCCAACCAGCCTTGAAAGGAAAGAGGGAGGATTATCCCGAGGTGTGAGCAGCCAACCTGGGTGCAGAAGGATCGGGCGTGCCGGGCGGGTGGCACAGGGGACGCCTCATCTGCCACCCGCCCTTTCTCCCCTCCATTGCCAAGGTAGCAGCAGACAATGCTATCTGCTGGGCTGTCAGCCGGCCCTCCTCCCCGCCGTCTCTTTAGCCAGAAAACTCTCCATCTGTCTCCAGATGGGGTGTTTCTACCACTCCAGTCAAACCGATTCAGAGTGGAACAATGATGCTTTGTTAACAAAACAATTTTTGTATGTCAAGCCCTCCTTCTTGCGGGTTTTTCACCCCCCCCACAGTCCCCAGTGGGTCAGCTTTGTGTGGCGTCCTACATTTTGTTGTTTCTTTCACATTTTAAAGGCTCCGTATTTTAGTACAAAAGGTGCCTGCGGAGCAGCTTTTATCTGCGAGGCAAGATTTGACACATACGCAGATCACAATTGCGACAGGAGGTTCGTGATGTGGTGGTTAAGGGTGGTGTCAGGACCTTCAGAGTGATGAAGCATTATTTCCAGTGATTTTTGCCTCCAGGATAAAAATTAGAGCTGGTCCGACGCTGCGTGTACGGCTTCTGTGAGCTGGAATCCCCCAAGGGCTCATGGAGGGGGCAGACAGAAAGTTTGAGCTTGCTTTGGTACAGAGCTGGCATCACCTGTGTCCATCCGTCCTCCTCGTGTCCTCCTGTGCAGGACAAGCCACCTCTGTCACTTGTGAGCAGAAGGGATGGGTACTTGGAGCAAATCTACGTGTCTGTGAGTAAACTACAACCCTCTCCCCAGCACAATCCCTGTGGTGGCCAGGAAGATCAAACCTCAGCCTTCCCATGGCCAGAGTCTCTGACCAAAGATCCTGGTGAGTGTTTGACTTCTCCCCAGCCACCCGGGGTTGGATCATCCCCCTTGACCCCTCACTCAGCAGCACGAAGGAGAGCTCTCTTTCCTCTTCCAAATGCATCTCCACTACACAGGCCGCCAAGAAAACCAGCTCTTCCTTTATTTTTCTTCTTTTTNAGCACACAAACCACCTTCTGCTCTGCACAAAACCAGCAATTCCCAGCAAACAACCAACCCACTGGCTCCAGAGCAAACAGCTCCGTGTTCCTAGGCAGGCTGGAAATTTCTGCACAAGGGGGACTTTTTCTTCCAGCTCCCTCCACATTTTCAGGGAAGGTCCCTCCTCCTTCCTGTCCTCAGGTAACAGCATCTTCATGGAAACACCAATATTTTTATGAGTCATCCCCCTTCTTCCCCTCTCCTGCTCTGTGGCCAACACCCCTCTGCTTTCAAGATCAAAGCCGAAGGGGACCAGCTGTGTCGAGTCCTTTCCCTTCCAGCCCTTTCCATCTCCATTTGCAGCCGTCGCCAGCGCGAGTCCCTGCTGTTCTGACAGCGCTTTGTGCCGCCCATCCAGCACCATAGCTCCGTGCCCGCCGTCTGCTCCCCCTCCATCCCTCTCCTGCCACCCCAGCTCCTGCTCCAGCCACGCTGGGAACACAGGGAACCCTCCCAGGTGCTGGGCTCAGTCCCCTCTGGCATGCACGGGAGCTGCCCCGGCTGCCCTGCCTGTCATGTGCTGATTCAGAGGCAGAAATGTGCTCGGAGAGAAACGGGATAATCTGCTTCCACTGAAATCCCATCCTAATTCCCTGTGTTTGGTAACTCCTCCGCAGACCAGAGCATGAGACTGCATCTCCCTTCCAAGCAAGCAGCTCCATGGGGACCTTGGCTCCAGGCTCCTTTCAGTGGGGGTACAGCCTTGGCTGGGAAAGTCCAGCTCCTGCTGTGAAAGCAGCTGAGGGAACAGGAATATCCCTCCCTATCCAAAAGACTGAAAATCTCACACAGCCCCCGGTGCTGCAGCAGGGATTTGCAATGTGATGGGATAATTAGAGTCAGGGATGTGCTTCTTGTGCTTCTTAACTGCCAGAGGGCAGGGTTAGATTAGATATTAGGAAGAAATTCTTCCCTGTGAGGGTGGGGAGGCCCTGGCACAGGTCGCCCAGAGAAGCTGTGGCTGCCTCTGGATCCCTGGAAGTGTCCAAGGCCAGGTTAGACAGGGCTTGGAGCAACCTGGGATAGAGGAAGGAGTCCTTGCCCATGGCAGGGGGTGTGGAATAGGATGATCCTTAAAGTCCCTTCCAACCCAAACCATTCTGTGATTCCAGGATTCTTCATACATCCAGGAAAATCCGTCCATTTTTGGTCTCCCAGTGAGTGTCATTTGTGCACGTTTGATGGAAGCTACTTCCATGTGCAGCAACTCACAGGTCTGACAGGTCCCTCTCAGGGTCATGCACCCCATCCTTCATGACATCTCATCTTGCACCTCCTGGGTGCTGCCATCACAGGTCGTGCACTGATACAATCCCTGTTTCCCAACACCTCGCTGCAACTCAGCCCAAATCCAGCTTGGAGCTGTCTCTCCTACAAAGACTTTGAAGAAAGCATTGCACAGAATTAAGTCTCGGTGCTTTTTATATGTAAAGCACCGAATTTAGCTGCTAATGGCAATTCCCAGCAGAAAAGGATGGTTAGTAGTGGTGGGTATATTTATGAATTCTTTCTAAGCAAATGCCGTGAGGCGGGAAATGTATCGGTCCTCCTGGAAAGCTCCCCGGGTTGCCGCTGCAGGCATCTAAATGCAAAGTTTTCACCATGGCTTTTTGAGTTCTGTGCTCTGCTAGACATATCCCTCTCAAATCTCTTCTCCCAGGAATGCTTTCCCAGACTCTCTCCTGTGGTCATGTATGTGTCACCGTGACCTGCCCGTCTCAGTGAGGGCAGAAGCATCTCCGTCCTTCTCCAGCCACTCCACTGACTTGCCAGGAAATAAAAGTCAGGGGAACTTTTTGACTGCAAAGGGCTGACTTATAAAATACCCACGTCCTGGATTTCTGGGAGGTTTTCACTGAGAGCACATTGTTTTTCCCCAGCAAAGCCAGAAAAGAATTTACAGTCGGTCCACACAGCGAGACTGCTCTGCTTTCTCTTTCCTGGGACAGGAACCCAGTTTGAAACAGATTGCTAGCAGCTAAATGCAAGTTCCTCAGCGGCTTCCAGAGTGAAAATATTCCCTCTCCAGATCTCCTTTTATGTCCACAACACATTATTCCGGTGGAGGGCTCTCTTGCTAAGAAAAGCTCTGGTAACTCCCAGCCTTGTCTCCAAAGTGGTTCAGGTGTGGGAGCCAGCTCCCCTTCAAGCATCCCTTAGTCCTGCTGCCCAGCTGAGATGTCCTTAATTCCTCCATCTGTCCCCTCCAGACTCTGGCTGGCTCGGCTCTCAGACAGTGAATACATGCAGCAGGCTGCAAGGCTGCTTGTCCTAAATATACACTTTTCCCACAGCTTTAGGAGAAACTATGTTTTCTAAGTCCCCCAGCCCACTCCTTGGGGTACTTCTGGGGCTTTCCATGCTAAGCTGCCTTTGTCCCACACACTGCATGCAGACAGACAGGAGGTTCACACCAAAACCCACCTCTCCTCTCTGCCTTTAACTGAACCAAAACAAAAAACAGATGGAAAATCAAACGCTGGCAGTGTGAAGCATGTGGGCTGCACTTGCATCAGCCCTCCTGGAGCTGCACAGTGTATTCCCTCCTGCTCCGGGGTCCCAGGGCAAAGCCAGACCTCCCCAAAAGGGTTCTTGGTGGGGGAGATCCTGCTATTCCCCCTTGCCAGCCACCAAGCAGCACGGAGGTGGGACAGAGGGAAGGAAGGGAAAGACAGAGGCAAGAGCAGGCTTAGAATTTTAGGAAGTCCAGGAAGAAAAATTTCAACCTCCAAGCAGGATCTGCACAATGCACAGCAAACAAGGCACTGGGGCTGCAGACAGAGTATTGGGGGGACAGTCACAAACTGGACACTGAGCTGCTTCTAACCAAGCTCCATCCATCCCACACACTCCCTGAGGCAGAGACACTGCGGAGGAAACACCTTGAGCCCAGAGTTAAGGCTGTCCCCTAATGAATGCACGGCGTTCCACGGCCATAAGCTGCTCAGATGTCCTTAATTCCAGGATTTCTTACACGCTCCCTGCCTGACTTTGTAACCTTAATCATGTATTTTTTAGTGTTGCTCTTGTGTGCACGTGAGCTTATCTCCTTTTCCGCGGGCTCTTCTTTCCCCTCTCTTGTTAGGATAAACAATACCCATGACTCTTCCATGTCCCTCCCTGGGAGCCCATCGCTGTCCCTAAACTGCCCTGAACACTCCCCAGTTTTTGCAGAACGAGCGGTGTTCAGGCTCAACCCCAGTTCCTGCTGGAGCCTTGGTCACCCTGGGATGCTCGGAGGTCACTCCCACGTGTGGATGAGCATCTGGATGACCCCGGTGCCACGCCAAGGCTCCCGGCAGGGCGCAGGGAGAGCGGGAGCAGAGGGAGCCCGCGGAGGGGGCAGGGACCAGCAGCGTGTTTGTGGAGCAACGCTCAAACTGCCGTAACGGATTGCCTTGTTTACACTGGGCCCAGGGAAAATCGCTCCAGGGATGGAGACACAGAAGCATCCAGAAGCCTCTGAGAGCAGGAGAAGCTCTTCAGACTCTTGCCTCTTACTTTTGCTTACAGAATCATCCCCCTCTCCCTCGCCCCGGCCTCGCCTCCTGCATCACTGTCAAGGGGCGGAAGCTTTAAAATCACTGTAGTAAGCAGGGGAGGGATGAGGAAAGGAAAGGAAAAGTATTGTCGGATGGGAATGTGGCTTTTCCACTCCTCCTTGCCAAGAGGAGCCCTCAGTAGCCAAGGACACACCAAAACTGTCGCTGGGCCACAGCGAGACCTGCGACGAATTGCTGGGAGAGGGAAAAGAATAAATAGGAACCACCTTAAGGGAGGGGAGCCACCAGCAGAACAGTTAAAATGACTAAATACTTTCCCAATATCACTCCTCCACGTAAGCACTGCTGTAATTGCCCTTGGGATGTTGCACAACGGGCGAAAGGGAGGGGCAGGTGCTGGTGGGGAGGGAGTGAAGGCGTGCAAACCTCCAAACCTCCATCCCAGGCGCTGCTGTCATCGAGGAGAGACGCTCAGGGCTGTCTCTGCCACCTCGGGCCCCGCTGCTGGATTTATCCCCAGAGGGGCCATTCCTCACACGAGCTGGAGGACTCCCAGGAGGGCTCACTCCTCATGCCTCTGAGACACAGCGGGCTGCCCCAGGGAGCAAGAGCAAAAGGCGAGGAGGAACAGAGCCCACGCTGCACTGTGTGGCAAGAAGAAAAAAAAAAAAGAAAAAGAGAGAGAGAGATATAAGGGCTTCATTCAAGCGCTCTTGCTCTCTGGAAGTCTCACGCAGAGCAGCTGGTCTTTAAGACTGCTGCAAGCACACCATGCAAGCACAGAGCCCTTCCATTCCTGGGTGCTTTCATTAGTGACACTCAGACAGGGGCAGCCACTCGACCCCCAGGAGAAGGAAAACGGCTGACTCATTCTTCCAGCAATGCTTGAGAGCAGGACACGGTGCTCATGCTCTGTGGCAGCAGCATGGGTCCTCTCCTGCTTCCTAAGCCAGATCACTGGATCTGGGCTCGGATGCCACACACACACACACCAGCTAATCCGCAGATGTGCCGGGTCCCTGGATAGAGCATCCGCAGCCTTTGCTTCCAAAAGCTGCCCGCTGATGCTCGAGTGGAAAGGGAAACCTCTGAGAGATGCAGTCTCGAGGTTTAAAACATCTGTGGGCCATCAGCCATTAAATGGGATGCTATGCTGGTTTGCTGCTCTCGGGTCTCACGCCAGGTTCATCGCTGGGTACCGTCCAGCAATGCATTAAGTGAGGTGACTATTTCTGTTCTCATCACATGTTTGCTCTCATCCTCTCCAGGGTGTGTGCGGGGGTAAAAAAAAAACACGCATTCATTATGGAGTGTCGTATTTTGGTAAGGCTTTTCAATTCTCTGTGTAACACCGGGCTCTTGGCAGAGGAGAAGGGGGATTTTGTTTTCCTAATATCCATGTACTCAGGTATTTCTGTTAGAGGAGGCAAAGTCAAAGAAATGCTAATCAAATATCCAGGAGTGCACAGTGCTGACATCCGCACCTCGCTACTATATGGCCTTTCATTAGCATTACCTAAATGTACGACCGTACAAAGAGCAGATTTCCTTAGCAACAGGGCTGCCTTCATATTTCCTCCCCACTACCCCCTGCCCTTAGAAGAAAAATGACTTCAGCTCATTCTCTGAGCCCTGCTCTGCGCTGCAGCAGTGCTCTATGCTGCTGCCAGGCTCTGCTATATGCTGCATCTGGGACGCCTGCCTCTCCACGCTGGGATCCACGAGCCATAAAGCAACCTCTTGACTTAGCTCTTCTGTACAGCCACAATAAAACTCCTCTTTTCCTAACGGAGCATATGCAAAACAGCCCTGCAACGGCAGAGGGGGGATCCTCTCCTCCAGATGACTTACAGCTCCCATCGCTGAGGGAGGATGTCCAGCACGCTCAACGGAGCCGGCGTCGCTGGCTGGCGACTCCTTTGCTCCCTGCCACCTGGCTGAAGGGTGACAACTGCCCTCGTCCCCAAATGGCACCGTAAGCCACCTCTGCCTCGGGCAGGGAGCTGCCAACCCCTCCTCTCCCCGGATCTGGGCCAGGAAGACGGAACACTTCATCCTCCGCGCTCTCCCCCGGTGCCACAGCCTGGTGCGCTGGGCTATTTTAAGAGCTCGTCTGGGAGACTGGCACACGCACCGCGCTGCCGGGAACTCCCTGCTTCTGTTTCAAAAAAGCTGGAGGCTGGGAGCCTGCTGGGACTCACCCCTGTGATTCCCAAGGTCTGACCCTCCTCTCGCTGGGACTGGCGCAACGCTGCTGAGTCAAACGGAATTAGTCCCAATTAGCACGGGTGAAACGGGAGGAGAATCGTGCTCTCCCCGGCATTTCCTCCCCCCAGCCGGAGAGGCTGGGACCACTGAGCCTCCCCCTGCAGCCCTGCCCCTGCTCTTCACCTCCCTGCTCTCCAACCTGCTCCTTCTGTGTCACCATTCCCTGCCTTTTCCACACGGATACTCTCTCCCTTTCCCATTATGATAGGGTCTTTGATTGCACGATCGCATAACTATAATGAGACAAATATTTATTTTGCAGATATGGGTTAATCAGACCGAAGGTATAGAAATATTTCATGCGCTAATCAGAGTACCTTCAGCAATCAGTATAGTAAATAACTCAGGTAAATTAACATAGGAGAGTTCCCTTATCAGGTTTTAGTCTAAGATATATGTGCATTAAGGACTAATTTGCTCTCCCCCCTCAGATTTGGGCTGGAGCCCAAGATGAGGCTGAGACCAAGGTTCCCTCCCATCAGCTTTCACGGGAGCTGTGCAGGCTTTGCTCCTGGCAGGATCAGACGCCAGGATGAATATTCAGCAGCACAAACGCCTTTGTTTTCTGTGCTCTGCACCTTTAAATTTCCAAGGGCTCCGCTGTTTTCAGCTCAGACAGCCTTTTTGCATTCAGTTCGCTGCAAGCTGACACAGAAGACACGATGGAGCAGGTTGTGTCTCCTGCTCTGAGCCCTTCACGCCACTCTGGCAGCGTGCAGGGGCCATATTAAGAGCTGCAAGTAATTAGTGAATTCCTCCTGCCCCAGTGCGGCGCAGAGCAGCCGTACTGGGCATCTCGTGGCAGGCTGGCAGTGGCCAGCGGGCGTACCTGGTGCCAAGAGCATTGGTGGCTGTGGGGACACTGGCCTCCACCTGGGTCCAGAGGGGCCCAGGACAGGATGAGCCAAATCAGAGCCCAAGAAGGGCTCCTGGGTTCAGCAGGATTTCCCAGGGCTCTCACCCAAGCTCCTGCAGATTAGCAGTCCCAGGAGACACTTTAGAGAATCATTAAGGTTGGAAAAGGCCATAAAGAGCTGCCCGGACTCCTCAGGCTCAGTGTCCCTCATTCCAGTGTCCCCAAACCAGGAGTGGCTGTGCTCCCCCCGCAAAGCAGCTCCTACAACTGCATTTTCCCTGCTTTGCTCTGAAAAAGCTCCCGCAGAGGGAACACAGAGGATCTGCCTTTGCCTCTGTCATGTTTTGGGATCCCAGAGAACAAAAAGCACCGGAGGAATGGCAGGCATTATAGTAACGATGGTGACAAATTTAATTAGAGCAGGAAGCTCTGGAGTGGATTTCAAATGGCAACACGGCATTTTGTGTGAAAGCATTGCCTCGCTCTCCCCCCAAACCTCCCCCCCGCCTCCACCACGCAGCTCCATCCAAACCCACCCCACCCCGCGGGATGCATCCCTCTAATTTTCCCACATGTTGTCCCCTTCATCCTTTCCCCCCCTGCTACACTCCTGAACCAACACATTCCCGCGGTCTGGAAAATGCAACCGTAGAGCAATTCAATAATACAGCGGCCAGATGTGCAACAGTATATCCAACATGTCATTCAAAGGAGCCCTTCAGTGGAGCCGAGACATGCTATCCCGCAATCTTAACTAATACATCCTGAGGCCCTGGAGGAGTTGATGGATGTATACAATTCCCTTTCCTACAGCTGTGGTCCCTTTTAGAGGGGGCATCCAGACTCAACAATAGCCCTGCTGTTGCTTTCAAGACAGAACCTCTTCAGACAAACCGGGCTTAATCCTGACCCCGGTTACGCTCGCCCGGGCTCTGCCGAGGTCGGTGGGGTTTGGGAGCAGGATCCAGCCTCATGGAGATGCTCTCTGCCGTTTCACCTTGTGCTACAGGCTCTGAGAAACCTTGGTAACTGGTTGGAATGTAACCACCTTGGGGAAAAGGCAAGCGGAGAGGAGCAGGTAATAAGATTTCTAACTGGTGCTGGTGGAAAGAAGGAAGTAATATAACAGTTTAATTAATCTATGCCTATTAGCGTTATTAAAGAAAACAGGGAGCTATTGGAGATTTACCTCGGAGAATATCATCAAACGGGGACCTTCTGCGGGGAATTTTATGTCTCTGTGCCCAATTTATAACCAGCACGGAGGTGTGGTGTTAGTGACAGCCAGTGCTGAAATGTCACAGTGCTTAGAAGTCATTAGCTGGGGACACAGGGAGAGAGAAAGAGAGGATGGAGGAGGGGACAAGGGAGAAATGGGGAAGGAAGGAAAAGGAATTAATTTAATTAAAAATATCTTTAGAGCCTGTCTCTTGATTTGTGTGGTTTTGGGGCTTGGCAGAGCTGCTGAGAACGGTGTGGAAGGAAAATCAAGGTTGCTGGGGCTTTTTGAAGCTGATAAAAAAAAATAAGCACACTTTTCATGTTCAGGAAGATAAATCCCCATTTTCTCAGTCTCAAGACAATCCAGTTATTTACTGACAGTTTTACTGTGAAATAAAAAGGGCTTTAAGCTTCTTTCTACTTGATGTCTCCATAGCCTGAATATTATTAGATCCCAGCCTGGTGCAGCTGGAGTTTTGGTTAATAAATTTAACGTCATTAGACAGAAAAGCCTTCGACTGAATGTTGCAATTCTTTCCCCCCCCCCCC
>VZTB01004663.1:371326-381354 GCA_013397245.1 Thryothorus ludovicianus
AAAAAAAAAAAAGCAGCAGCAGCCGCCCGACAGTTTTATTGCTGTCAGATCCTTTTTTCTGTGGGCACGTTGCAAAGCAGGAGAGGTTTGGGTAAATATCTGACGCACGCACGCACTTCCCATGCTCTGGGCTGTCTGTCAATAATCCAGCCGGGGTATTTCTCACACCCTCAGGAGGCAGCTGCCAGCTCTGCCCATTGCCACTGCAGCTACTCACCCTTCCTATCCACCCCCAGCACCTCCTGGAGAGGAGGTTTTGGAACAGGCATGTCTGGCTGCATGCAAAGCTGCGGGAAGAACCTGCCAGGATGCCACAGGGGGTGAAAAAAAAAAAAGATGGGAGTCAGCTGCTGCCATCTCTGACTCGGAGCTGCAGCCTGGGGAGGACAGGTCTTGGCATGAGATGTTCCCTCCTGATCTAAGCAGAGGCTGCTGAGATGGAGATTGAGTCCTGCATGCGGGACCTGCTGTCCCTGCAAGCTCCAGCAATGCTCTCCGTGGAAGGACAGGACAGGTCACACGGTGGAACTGCACTGGACACTCAGGCCTCTGTCCATGTACCACCCCCCAGCCCGGAGGCCTCGGAGCTCAGGGTGTGCACACACCAGTGGGAGGAGCTGCTTTCTTACACCCAGGATGGGTGACACATCTGGCAGCAGCTGGAAGCCACGAAGCCCCACGTGGGGACCAGGGACCAGGCATGAGGAAGGTGGGAAATGCTGAGTACTGGATGAAGCTGCTCTGGATGGAGGTCTGGCTGGCGAGCTGTGGTGGGCAGAGGGGCAGATGATGGGGAGGATGAGGCAGGATGATGGCAATGGGTTTTGTCCCTCTCCATCCTACGAACCAAAGAGGCCACTGCTGCTCTTACACCTGTGTGAAGAGCAGAGCCCAGGTAGTAAACAGAAGAACAACAGATGTTGCACCTGCATGACAGCTCCCGAACGGCGCCAGACGAGCTGGAATTCACATCTGAGCCACAACGGCAAAGCTCTTCCCACAGACAGCAGTGGGAAGCAGGGATCAAAACACCACTTCCACAAACACACTCCCA
Source organism: Thryothorus ludovicianus (assembly GCA_013397245.1). Lineage (NCBI taxonomy): Eukaryota > Metazoa > Chordata > Aves > Passeriformes > Certhiidae > Thryothorus > Thryothorus ludovicianus. The sequence continues at coordinate 372,381 of VZTB01004663.1, forward strand.
ACAACGGGTCCTGCCTCCACACACCGCATTTTCCACAGACCAGAGACAGTCAAGCCAAACATGTCCCCTTCCAAGACCTCAGCATCCCTCAAAAAGGGGGAAAAGCTATTTCAAAAGGAACATCAGTCTGAGCTCCCCAACCTCACCTCCTGCCACCTCCCAACCACACTCAGGAGGCACAAAAGGCAGAAACCTCGCTGGAGAAAAACAGCAGCAGCAGCAGCAAACGTCCCCCTCGGTTGGGTTTTAAATGGCTCTCAGATCCCTTCAAACAAATCTAAATGCACCGATCCTATTGTGTGCATAAATCTTTGCACCGGGGCCTGCACGCCTCCACACTATTGATAAAGAGAAACGAGTCTTAAATATTTAATGAGCGAATAAACCCGTTAAGAGGATATGATTAACTGCACGCCACGGCTCTGCATTTAAGGTGTCCCTGCTGTACCTTTAGAGGGGTTTTATTTTTAAGGGAAATCGGCAGCAGCAGCTGGTGGAAGCGAGCAGCCGGACGGGAACGCCGGCACAACGCTCCACTCTGGAGGCATAAATATGCCACGGGAGCCCGGGCTGCTCAGAGGGGCTGGGGGGGCTGTATTGACTCAGCCTGATGGCAGGGAGGGCAGAAAACACGGCCAAGGAGGTTGGAGGTTTTAGGTGAGGTGGCAGGAGCCAGGCTGTCGGTGAGAGAAGACACGTGAACTCTGCACCTTGCAGCGAGGGGGCTGCTGGGGGGGGATCAGGAGACCTTGGAGCTATTTCCAGCCGAGCCACGGAGCTGGAGTGTGACCTTGGGCGAGTCACTTACGGTCACCCCCTGCCTGGAGCGGAGCTCCGTGCGAGGCAACTGGAGTCTTGCCTGCTGAGGGTGCGGAACGAGGCAGCGTGGGGTGCCAGGATGGTGGAACCTTCCTCTCCTCCACCTCCACAGAGCTGGCAGCAGCCTCAGCACGGGGCTGGAGCACTGAGGGCCAGGGTACAACACACCAGCCAGCCCACAGGATGTTTCTCAGGCACACAGAGAGCAGCTGATGGAAGATTTTATGAAACCAAGTGCTATAAATGTCCCCTTGCTATGTGACTTTTTATGTTTCTAAATTATTTTGATCATTATTTTTACCAGAGTGAGGTGAATAATACACAACAAACCACCGTGAATCATCACTCCAGTTTTTAGATATGTTAAATTTAGCTGTTTTGGTGCCACCTTTTTGTTTATATTCTCCAAGTGTTTCTCGCCAAGTTACCGGCAGGGATTTTTGGCCAGAAAAGGGAAGAAGAAGAAAAAAAAAAACCAAAAAAGTGAGACAGAGTGTTAATTTCTGTTAATTTTAAGCATCAACGAAAGATATTGGAAGAAAGTGAGTTTAAAATTCTTAATTGCAACAGTTTCCCTCCCCACACCTCAAGTCTAAAAATTAAGCCTGCCCAATCGGGAAGCCAAAACCCATCATGTGATGTGAGATCCCAATTAAAACGACTCTCATTCTTGAGACAGAGTACTCACAAAAGAGCAAAGACCGCGAATTATTTGCAGAAATTATCTGGAGAACAATTTTGAATAATGAATACGATGGGGGAAATCGCAGTCACTCGGAATACTTAATGCAACTACAAAAAAAAAAAAAAATCACCAACAATTTGTGAACAGAAAAGAGGTGAAACGCCTGGAACAGATCATTTAGCAGAGTCCTGCCACCACCAGTGACTACTCCAAATGACCAAGGCCCCTGCCTGGCTGTAAATGCTGCAGGAATTAGCCACAGAGACTGATGGACAGATGGAAGTCATGCTTGGAGATACACCTAATCAAAGAGGCTGTGCCACCACAGCCAACATGCCCGTGACCTGGTAAAATCAGGATGAAATAACTCGGGAAACAGGATGTTCAAAGCAGCCCTGGGCAGGGGGAAGGGATGCTCGGGGTGACGCAGCCGAGTGGAAAGCAGCTGGAGAGGAAGAGGAGCCCTGACACACGCTGGCCAAATCCCAAGAGGCACAAGCACAGAGGAACACCAGGGATGAGCTTCTGTGTGATTGTGGCTGGTGGAAGGGGTGGGACCAGGTGGGTATGGATGGAACACGGGTGGATGCTCCATCACCAAATGCTGGCTCTGCCATGGGAATTATCGTCCCACCAGCCAGGGGCTGTGAGGGTCCAGGTGTCCCCAGGGTCTGAAGCTGAGAGATGGAGATCCAGCAGAACCCACTCTGCTTCTGCTTCCCTTCAGGTGCTGGTCTGAGCCAAACTCTGGCCTCATGCTGAGAGCTGCTCTCCTGACCGTGATCTGAGCATGCAGGACCAGAGGAGCAGGAATCAGCTGCAAACTGAATGGTCTTCCTTACCCAGGAGCCAGAACCTTCCTCTTTGTTAGATTTACTTTATCACAGCAAAAGCTTTGCATTTCACCTACCAGCAATGAGCATGAGGCCAAAACCTCACCACTGCCTGTAGAGTCCAGCTGGGAGGAAGGATCTGAAGGGAGAGGGCAGGGAGAATTTGGGGCAAAGGAGAAAGGATTTTTGAGGACCTTGGGGGACCACAGCAGGCCATGGAGGAGATGGGGACCTTGTGGGGCCAGGCAAAGTCTGCAAGCATCTCTCAGTTGGGGATGTGCTGGGCCCATCCCTGCCCCAATACTGAGTAAGGAAAAGCAGCAAAGGTCTGGTAGAGATGGAGCTTTTGCACATCCCAGCCTGGTCAGCTGACATTTATCAGGGTAACAAAAGGATGCAGCCTGATCACAAGACAGGCTGACAGTGCATCTTCCCCTTCTGGGGAGGAAAGTCAAGAGCCAAAGTTGTAAAAAGTAGTCCAGTCATCTTTCGTATCTTCTCCTTCCTGCAGTTTGACTCATGCAGGGATACTTCCTCTCCTCCTTTGAAATGAAAGACGAAAGCAAAATGCACAAAATTCTGCATTTTAGGTGCAGGAATTAAAAATAAATCAAATTCTTCCAATGTTTCAGGTCAAATATTCCCCAAAGCTTCTGTTCTGGCAATCTAAGAATGTAGAGGCTGGATCTCTTAAATTCCTTTGAATTCAGGATGTTTCTATCAATCTGTAGCAGTATTTGAACAAGCCTGGCTGAGGATGCTCAGGAAAGCCTGGTTGTTATACGCCTGGACTGCGGCAACCAGAGAACCACTCAGGAACTGAGAGACTCATTATTTGTTATTAACTCACCTGGAATCTCTGATTTCTTACATGTTATTTTGCTACTTGGCTGCAGAGCGAAACAGCTCCTCAGAAAATAGAAAAAGGAAAAAGTGAACCACCCACCAGTGGAGGATCATCTTTCCAGTGGATTCTAGTAGGTCACCAGCAACTGCATCAAAAGAGTGTCCTGGGGGCTTCAGTGTTTGCTCCTTGTGCCCCTTTATTTACTGTTGATTCCCTCTGTGGCAGCACTACCAGCCTCTGCAGAGACTGCCCTGTTCCAGCCTCTGCTTTTCCAGGTTCAGGCACTGGGTATTTATTGCATTTGGCTGTTTCCAGAGCGTGGGTGTTTGCTTCACATGTCCCCACAGAGCACAGTCCCCTTGGAGAAGTGTTCCAGGCAGGAAACTGCTGCTGCTCCTGGTCAGGGAATCGCATGGGGAAAATCGGCTTCTTTTTCAAAAAAAATCCTCCAAGTGAGGAGTTTGTTCTGGAGAGATGGAGAATGGAGATTCCCACGGGCTCTGCTCCTGCCTGCCTGATGGATTCCCCCCCAGCACCCATCTGGCTGGTACAGTGGTTGCTGTAATGAATTTTTAGGGATAGCAATTTGTTGGGATAATGACTTTAGGTGCACAGGGCACTTCTGTGCCCCAGCTCTCCTACAGCATCTGCGTGTTACCTTGCTAACCTTGCAGACAGAGAAACTGAGGCACAGGGCTGGCTCTGGAGAGGGACAAGGCTCCAGCAGCACCTCCAATTGCAGCACTCAGCTCCATGGATGCTGCAATATCAGCATCAGCCACAACCTGGCTGAACCTCCCAAGGTCCCCTGACAAGAGATCTCCTGTGTCCCCTCTGTCCCCAGCTCAGCTGCCATGAGCTGCTGGCCCTGGTCCCTCTCCTGAGCATCACTTTCTGTCTCTGGCACCCAGCAGCTCTCCCAAACAGCTGGGCTCAGCCCCTGTGATCTTGGGGTGCCACCTTTGCCTGCACCATCCCCAGGAGGGCATCACAGCAGGGCTGGTGCATCTTCACCGTGGCTGGGGACATCAGGGAGGACAATGACATTTGCTGCAGGAGCCTGACATTGAACCCAGCCAGTCAGAACGGCGGGTGTTTTGCTGGCAAGGGTAGAGGCTCTGCTCTGACACCGTCAGCGAGGGGACAGGAGAGGGAGGGGAAAGGAAAAAAGCCGAAGCAGCAGCCAGACAGCTGCCTCTTCCTCCTCCTCCTTTTGTGCAGAAATGTGGTTTTGTTTGTCAGTCAAACAGATTGTTTTCTTCTTCTTTGCAGGCCAATTGTTTCTGCTCCTGCAAGATAAGGGATTGAAAAGGGCTATATTTTTATGGCACTGAATCTAGGCCCTCTGAATTGGAGGGGAGACATCAAGTGGGAAAGGGATGCTGGTTCAAACCAACGCTCCTCTCCCCAGCTCCACTCTCCAATCCTATTTCCACCCCCATTTTCCTTTTTTCTCCTTCCTTCTCCTGCCTGGAGCTGCCTCTCGGCCCTCTCACTATTTAATCTCCGTCTCTCCAGTGGACTCAGGAGGTTTACACAGCTTCATCCTCTTTGCACCATCTGCTGAAAAGAATCTGCCTTTCCCCTGCTGCTGCTCTGTCCAGTGGCACCCCCGCCTGCCACCCTCCCCCCAAAAATCACGAAAGCAGAGCCTGTGCCACCACGTGTGACGTCGAGAAAAACAAAACCCAGGAGGGGAGTTTCCTTTTCTGTGAAGGATTTGCCCAGAAAGCACCTTGGAGAGCCAGACCCCAGAGTGTGGCAGGAGCAGGATGCAGAGATGAGGGAAGAAAATGGTTCAGTAAGAGCAAGCCCAGGCCAGGGTAAGACAGCAGGATCCTCTCCGGGCTTCCACAGTGGATTCAAGGAGCCTGTGTCCAGTCTTCCTCTTCTTTCCTGCTGAACTCCTCCAAATCCACAGTCCAGATGGGATGCTGTGACTCACAGTGATGGAAACGCTGGAGCGATGACCTCTGAGTGACCGCCAGCATCCCCAAGCCAAAGGACCTGGAGAAGGTCCTTGCTCCAGGGGCCGTCAGGGCTGGAGGCATCCTCAGCCTCGCTGTATCCCAAGCACGAGTCCTTTGCTCCCAGGCGCCGATCACATCGCACACCGAGGACCAGAGGGAGGATTTGCCTCTCCTCCTTGGGGGATGAGAGCCTGGAAGGGGGCAGAGTGGTTCATATCCAACTCATAAGCCTCTCAGAGCTCAGGCTTGAGGACTGAGATTCACTCAATTAATTTTGCTTTGGCAAAAAGTCCATTTTTATTGCTATTTCATGCCTTCAGTATAGATTTTCCCTGCTCGTCTCAAAGGGATAATAAAACCCGACTCGTTCTTTTTATAAAAGTCTCACACTCCCTCTCTCACCAGGCTCTGTGTTCCCCAGCTAGAGATGTAAATTTAAAGGGGAAATGCTGTCATTTAAAACAAAACAAAACCAAAAAAAGCAACTCAGAAAGCCCAGCTTTGAGCATATTCCAGCTCTCGAAACTAGGCCGTGCAACCAAAGCAAAAACCAAGCTGCCACCTTCCCGCGGCGAAGCGGCATTCCCGCAGCGATCCCAACCTCCCACAGGGGAATCGGGGGGTGACTGCCAGCCCCAGGAAGCCTCTCTCCATCTTGCAGGGCTGGTGGTGGCCCTCTGCTTGCTGGGATGGGTAGATTTTGCCAGCTGGGTGCTGGTGGGCGCAGGTGGCGAGCGCTGCTCGGAGCGAGCTCGGATGTGACGCTGGAACCTCAGCACCTGCACCTGCCTCCCACCTCCTCCTCCTCCTCCACACCAGGTGAAAGCTTCAGTGCTGCCAGCCTCAAGCAGCTGGACCAGTCCTCCTGGGGGAAATCCCAAATCCCCACAGTTCCCAGCAGGTGGATTTTGAGTGTGTTTTCAAGCAGGCGATGGGGCAGGATGGTGGCAGGACAATAGACAGGCCCTATGCATCCACCCCAGCTGGGATGCATCCTGCCTGCTCTTCCGAAGGGCTGTAGCTGTGGAGGATCCCTCTGAGAGGTGAAGAAGGGAAAGGGAAACTGCCTTTCCTCTGCCTTGTGCCCTGCTGCCGTGACCTTCTGAGGGGGGATAGGATGAGAGCAGGAAGCCAAGTGGAAGTTTTGTCATCAGTGGGTGGCAGCAATCGCCTGGGGACAGGGTGGGGTCCCCAGCACCATCAGGATTTAAGAGCAGGTTAGACAGAGGTCCTGCCTGGCACGGCTGGTGCAGCCCTCTAGGACAGACTCAAGCCAGTGCCTCCTGCCTTGGCTGTGTGTCTGATTTGGTGACGTGCATAAATCCACCATCACTGGGACTCTCCTGCCTCAGCAGGAACCAGGAGCAAATCCAAAACAGAGAGAATCCAAAGCAGAGTGAGGCAAGAGGAGAGCACAGGTGCCTGCACTGTGCCAACCCGGCACAGGACCAGACCAGGACAAGAGGTGACAGCCAAACCCTTAATATCCAAATGCTTCTCCTTCTCCCCATCCTGTACCCTTTTCCTGCACCCCTGCCAGGCTGCCTGCGTGCCCTGGCTGCCAGGAGCTCAGGGTTCTACCTGCATCTGGCAGGGCATGCAGTGCCCACAGCGAGAGGAAACACACAGCTCGCTCTGCTCCTGCAGGTGTGCCTCCAGCAGACAAAAGTTGTAGGGCAGCTAACAAGGATGGGCAGGAGAGGGAAGACAAGGAAATCCCAGGTGATACCATACTCCCTTGGCTAAATGAGGGTCCAGCACCTCCAGGCTCACCTCCGGTGCCCCCGGTGAGGCTGTGGCACAGCTCCATCAGTTAAACCAAAGTTGTGCCATTTCCTCTGATGGCAGAACAAACGGTCCTTCCCCATCACAGTGAGCTGCCAAGCCTGAGGGATGCTACAAAAAAGAATTCTGCACCTCCCCCGTTCTGGGGGAAAATCAGTTGGAGTCCCTAGATTTTCCTGCAGAGCCCTCACAGGACTCGACCCTCCAGGCTGGAAAATCCTTAGTGCGCTCTGACAACCTCTGCAGCTCAGGCAGAGGCGAGAGATGATTAAGACTGGCTGAAATCTCCCAGGACTCTGACATCTGAGAGGCCCCATGCAAGGCAGAGAACCACCCCGGGCTGCTCCTTGCAACCTGCAACTCCCCTCACCTTAGCAGAGAGCTGAAGGGAGAGCAGGGACCCAGCGGGGCCAGGAACCAGGTCACCGCTGCTGGTTTCCAGGCAGCAAAGGTTTGGAAGAGCAGAGGATCATTTAGCAGAGCGACAGTGAAGGTTCAGAGCAGAGCCTTCAAATTACACGCTACAGAGCACTTTTCCTGCCTAAAAGGTCTCTGAAATGACTGTGGCGGCTCTGAAACGAAGCACTCTGTATGCAATTGTTCCCTGGGGCTTGCAGCGGAGACAGAGCCGGGAGAGGAGAGGTGGGTCTGCGGTCCCTGGCACAGGCAGCTCCTCATCAGACGAGGATACACACTTCTTCTGAGCTCCACAGCACAGCACTGCTGCTTCCCTAAATCTCCCTGGTGGTTTCTACCAGTCGTGGTATTTATATATTTTTTTTATTTATTTTTTTTTTTATTTCTCACTTCCTGCCTTGAACTTCACACAGCTCCTGGCCTGGGCTGCAGAGCTGCTGCTCAGGGTGTGGGTGCCCCCCAGCCCTGTGCACAGACCCTCACTGAACCCTTCACCATCATCACTCTCGCCACGCCTCGAGGCACACCTCAATCCCACGGGGAACGGGCAGGGAAGAGCACTCAGGGGGAACATGTCCTTTTCTCCATCCCACTTGGCTTCTTCCCATCTTTCCCCACTCCATCTCCCAGCAGCTCGAGGTCCATTTTCATCAGGCAGTGACAGTCACCGGGAGAAGCAGCCTCAGCACCGGCGGGCACCAGGCACAGCCAGCCCGTGCCTCGCCCGCCGGGGGTCCCCCCGCCCTGTGCCACCAGCACACAGGTGACAGCACCCACATCCGCAGAGCCGCCACGGCGCTGCTCACCCACCTGGGGCACGCACACTGCCACCCTGGGAAAGGCAGCTGTGGGCTACGAGTGCTCCACAAAGTCCCGGCACTCAGCAGGGAACCATTTCTGCACCACCAAGGAGGCTCCGGAGATGCCCAGGAGCTGGAGCAGAGCTGGGAGAGCCCTTGGAAGGTGCTGGCACCACCAGCGATGCCCTCCTTCAGCTGGCACACAGCCCTAGGATCACTCTCCCATGCAAAACCCCAACTGTTGGGTTTGTTCCTCCACACCACCACTTTGGGAGGTCACCTGAGGGCAGCTAACTGGGGCACCGCTGGCCGCCAAGGGGAAAGCGGGCAGGGGCCAGTGGCCACAAGAGCTTCCAGCAAGCCCAGATCTGCTCACATCTAAGGGATGGCATCACTCTCCATCAAAGGCAGTGGGGAACAAACATGCACCCCAACATCAATCCACTCTGACGTCAGTGAGAACCTCCGGCAGGTCTCTAACATCAGCCACGACGCTTCCAAACAGCCAGAGAGCCCTCGGGATGCCGACCCCTGGGGCAGCTCAGCACCTCCACTGGGATCCCAGCGCCACGCTCAAGGTGCTGCTCCAGCTGCACATTTCCAGGGAGAGTGGGAATGGGGACACACACACACACACACACACACGCACACACACACACACACACACACACACACACACACACACACAGAGGAATTTAAATGGAATTTCACAGCTGCAGCAAAAGGGCACAGGAGGGGCTCAGGGCTATCTATCCAAGATGCACCGTGTCCCCGCTCGGCATTTCGGCACCACCGGCCGGGAGCACCGCGGCCACCCG
>VZTB01004663.1:382185-404203 GCA_013397245.1 Thryothorus ludovicianus
GGCAGCGCCGCCGGTGGCACCGGGAACGGCGGCGGGGCGGCGGCGAGCGCTGAGCGCAGCGCGGGCAGCGGGGCACGGCACAGCGGACATAGGGAGCGATGGGGAGGGCACCGGGGCACGGCACTACAGGCACCGGGCACAGGGGCGAGCACCGGGGCATGGCACAGCGAGCAGCGGGGCACCGCACACGCGGCACCGGGGCACGGCAAACCGGGCACCGGGGGCAGCGGGGCGGGCGCTGGGCATGGCACAGCGGGCACTAGGACACGGCACACCGAGCACCGAGCACAGGGGCAGGCAGTGGGCATGGCATAGCGGGGCACGGCACACCGAGCACCGGGTGCTCCACACAGGGCAGCGAGTGCTGGGTGCCAGCAGCTGGAACCGTATGGCAGCTCCTGAGCTGGGCACCGGGGACCGGGCAGTGGAGGGTGGAGGTGATGTTGTGTACTGGGCACCCTGATGGATGCAGGCACTGGGCATCGGAGACCATTCCGGAGAGTGGCACCGGTGCTGGGTGCAGGGAACCCCCTGAGCAGCACCTGCCAGGTGTTGGTACAGGGCACTGGAGGGTGACACTGGTGCTGGGTGCAGGGCATCCCACTGGGCAGGATGAGGTCCCTGCAGACACACACAGCAGACTCTGGGTCCGGGTTTGGAGCTGGAGCTGTCTCTGGGCTTGGATTTACTTTTGGATCAGGGCTGCACCACGTGTGGGTCTGCACTTGGGTCTGTGTCTGGATTTAGATCAGGATTTGGAACTGGATTCTGATCCACATCTGGACTTGCCTTTGGAGCTGGATTCAGATCCACATCTGGATAGGAGTCTGGGGCATGCATCTTTCACAAAGGATGGATCTATCCTTTCCAGCCCCTCCTCTCCGAGCATTCCATGGGTGCACGGAGCACCATCATCCCACGAGGTGTTCATCACTGCCCACCTTCCCTGCTCTGGGCTGCCAGGGGACCTTCAGGAGGAAGCTGGGGTCTGCAGCAGTGTGACAGGAGCCCTGACCAGGGAGCAGAGGGGAGGGACGAAATGGCAGCGGTCCCGCTGGCCTTGGCTGTGCTCAGTGGTGTGTCTGGGGCTGAGCGTGCTCCAAGGAGGAGCCGAGGTCAGGGAGGGGGATGAGTGCAGGAAACATATTAAGCGAGGAAAATTGGCTGCAGCCAGCAGCGCTGCCTGATGTTTGCCTGGGATTTTCCTCTCCATCAGGTATCCGGTGTAAGCCCTCGCTGCTGGGTGGTGGCAGCTGTTTATTCATGAGCATCTTGGATGTGCCACCGGCCACCAGCACCTGCTGTGCACCAAGAGGGGTGGCACTCAGGACCCCTCCCGTGCTTGTGTCCCCAGTGCTGACACCCAGCTTTGGCCAAGGTGACGTGTGCAGATATTTTAAGAGGAAGATTCTGTGCTCTCACAGCTTGACTGCTAATTTATAATCCTGTTTTCCTATTAAAATAAAAGCCTCTCTCTTATTCCCGAACGTGAGAGCCAAAGCGGAGCTCTGAGGAAGTGCCCTGTTTGCAGAACACACTGAAACACACAAAGGAAACGAGGCAAAACCAGCGTTTTGCACGTTTTTTGAGCCTCATTTTAACCGGGACTTGGAACAGCAGAAGGGAAATCTTTTCCAGCAGGATGTGCACAGCGGGGGTGTGCGCGGAGCTGCTGGTGTCCCTTTGGAGCGGGGCCACCTGCCTGCCGAGGGACAGCAGCCGCTGCGGGTGCCTGTTTGTCCCCGAGGGGTGGCAGGTCCCTCGGGGGTCCCAGGGATGAGGGATGGAGCGGCGCGTCCCCCGCGGGGCCGGGCAGGAGGGGATGGCAGCCGGTGGCAGGAAATACCTGCTGCTCCTCCGCTTCCCGGCCAAGGCGAACAAGAGGGAGAGTGTTCGGAGGGCGGCTGCGGCCGCGTGTGGCAGGAGGGGCCTCCGAGGGACACACAGGCCATTGTTCCTCGAGGATGTGGGGCGGAAATTTGGATGGACCCGTTGCGTGCCGCGCTCCCGGCATTGCCGGGACTGATCCCCACGCTGAGTGGGACCCGGGATCTGCCGAAGTGGATCGGGGTGGGAATTCATTAAACGTGGTGTGTGGCGGAGGGAAGCTGGTATTGGTGCTGGGACAGCCCCGGTGGAACAACCCCCTTGAGAGGGCTCTTCTCCTTGCAGCTGGAGCATGGCACATGCCCAGGGACTTTCAGCCTTTCCACAGCTCGTACTGGTATTTTTTATGTCCCTGCAGTAGCTCTGCTGTCTGCCTGTTCCACCCGTACCCCACCAGCCTTTGCAGCAACCTGGAAAGACATTTAATACAGCCTGGGTTTGATCTGCACTTTGACATTCCTTCAAGTGCTCCCTGGTGTTTTCCTGTCGCTTGCACAGCGCCTTTTCCCACCAACGCTCCCTCATTGCTGTAAAAAGGAAGAAAAAGGCTCGCAGAGTGTGCCCAGCCTTGCAAATCCCTAATTACCCACGGCACATCCTGGCAAACGGGCTTCCCTTTGAGCAGCGCTGCTGTCAGCAGGGATGGGGTGCAGGCTCTCCCCAGTGTGGCTGATGATTCTGGTCCTCCCCTCGCCCTTGCAGAGAGAGCAGAGGGGTTTGTCTGGCTGCTCCCACCTGGATCTGCTCTCCTTCCCCCAGCACCCATCTCTGCACCGGCTCCCACATCTGAAGAGGCTTTTAAGGAAGGAGGCTGGAAAAAGGGGGGGAGAATGTGCTGCTCTCTTTCCTTGCTTCACCCTTTTTCAGGAACTGGCCAGATTGTTTCCATTAGGAAAAGCTGAGGATCCAAGTATTTGTCAATGACCAGGAGAAGATTTGCTGATGGAAGCTGCCGTTCCCTAGAATAATGTTGAGCGAGGTGCTTGGCGTGGACCCATCCTTTTATGGTAAAATTAGGGCTAAACGCTGTGGGGATTTGCATTTGAAGTTGATTGATACATGGCATTAGTGCATGCGTAGATAATTTTGTATTTTGAGATCGCTGAGCAAGGAATAATTTTTATTTTGGGTCAAAGATAAGGGCATTGCGTTGAGATGAAATATGAAGGGGTGCTGATCTGTGTCACGGACACTGCGTTTCTCTTGGCTGGGTAAGGGGATGGCAGACCTGCATTACCCATTCCTGCCCTTGCTTTTAAGTGCTTTGGGTCTGTGCCCAATACAAGAAGCCATCCCCTGCTGTCCCTTAATGCCAGGACACGGTTCCAACTTTACGAGCATTGGAGTTCCCCATTATTAAAAAAAACAACAAACAAACTGACAAAAAACCCCAGAAGAAACCTCTGTTTTATTTTATTTACTTATTTTAGTAGCTGAAGGCTCTGCCATTGAGAAACATTAATTAAATAGAGCAGTGTGGCTTGATCATTACGGGAAAGGTGTGGGGAGAGTGTTGCCAAGCTGGCAGTGCCTTCCAAACCCCCCTCTGGCAACCTGGACTGATGCTGTCAGCAGCATCTTGGCCCTCCCAGCTGCTCAGTGCCACTCCCTGCCCTTGCACTTGCTCTTGCAGCATGTCCCAGGCCAGGTGGCACAGCTGGTGTCACACCAGGATGTGCAGCTGTTCCCTTGGCAGTGAGGACAAGGGTCCAGCAGTGCTGGGGGCTCAGGAGTGGAGCAGAGGGGCTTCCCTTTGGATTCTCACAAGGGCTGAAGAGGTGATGTCTGCTTTGCTAAATGCATCAGCACAGGGCAACTCCAGACACGAGAGATCATCCCTCCCTCTCTCCCTCTCTCTATCCATTCATGGAATCACTGAATCCTAGAATGGTTTGGGTTGAAAGGCACCTAAAATCTCATCCAGTTCCATCCCCTGCCATGGGCAGGGGCACCTTCCACTATCCCAGGTTGCTCCAAGTCCCGTCCAACCTGGCTCTGAACACTTCCAGGGATGGGGCAGCCACAGCTTCTCTGGGAAACCTTTTACCACCCTCACAGAGGATTCCTGTTACCACCCTCACAGGGAAGAATTCCTTCCCAATACCCCATCCAACCCTGACCTCTAACAGTAGGAAGCCATTCCCTCTTGTCCTGTTACTCTATGCCCTTGCCCAAAGTCCATATCCATCCATCCATCCACCCTCACAGAGTATTCCTGTTACCACCCTCACAGGGAAGAATTCCTTCCCAATACCCCATCTAACCCTGACCTCTAACAGTAGGAAGCCATTCCCTCTTGTCCTGTTACTCTGTGCCCTTGCCCAAAGTCCACATCCATCCATCCATCCATCCATCCATCCATCCATCCATCCATCCATCCATCCATCAATCCATCCATCCATCCATCCATCCATCCATCCATCCATCCATCCCCCATCTCCCAGCAGGAGCACATGGGCTGTTTTGGCAGGGCCAGGTGGAAGGAGCAATGTGGCTCACGGGGTAAAGGGAGCTCAAAGGAGAGGGAGCTGCAGACATTAATTATGCAGTCGGTGAGATCCTCAGGTGCTGATAACTCAGCAGAAGCACCAGGGCCATTTGCATGCAGGAGATATCCCAGAAATAAGAAATTATCCCCTGCCCCCTACCCCCATGTCTCTCCTTGCCTCCTTTCTCCTTTGGTCGGGTCCCAGGGCCACCACAGCTGGCACAGCAGGGTGACAAACCCCCTCCTCCTCCACCAAAGCAGGTGGAGGGAGATTAAATGGAAGGGGAAGGAGGAGGGAGCAGAGCTGAGGAGCAAAATCAGCTGCACTACAAAACGCCCCGAGCAGTCACTTGTGCTTGAGGCCATCCCTGCTGTGTGGCCGAGTGGCTTTTCCAGGCCTGGCAGGAGAAGCCCGGAGGGGTGGGAAGGGGGACTGGGATAAGGGAAGGAGGAAGACGGCCCCAGTTGGAGCTTCAATAGCTTTCAGAGGCATTTTGGGGATGAAAGCTGCCCTGGGGCCCCTCCCAGCGAGCAGCATTGCTGTGGGTACGCTGCGAGCATCGCGTTTGGCTGCCTGGCAGCTTCCTTGGTGTGCTGAAAATGGTATTAAAAAAGGTAAAAAATAAAAAAATAAAAAAAGCAAAACCTACAACAACAAAAAATATAGCATCAGCTCCCCCCCCCTCCACTCCCCCCTCCCATCTCCACCACCCAACAACAACCAAGAAAGGCAAAATCTTTCACAAGCCCGGAAGATGTCACCATAGAAACAGAAATCAGACCCACTCCACGGATCCTGCCGCCTGGGAAGGTGATAAAATGTTTTCTATCGATTGCTGTCGGGAAAGTCACTGCTGATAAGCCATCCGAGGAGAAATGGAGCGGGGACGCGGGGACGTGGGAGCTCTTTCAAATGAGGCTCCAGATGGTCCCTCGGCTGCCCCTGTGCAGCGGGCGGGGACCGAGGGGCCGAGGGCTGGCCGGGGGTGGCTGCTGTGCCCCGGGCTGGTGCCAGCGTGTGCCCAGAGAGGTGTGAGTGTGCCATGCCCTTGGCTGCTGCAAGCACCGAGTGGAAAGCTTCAGTGTCTGCTTTCCCGCTCGCTTCTGCAGCACAGCAGCTGTTCCTGGCTTTCAGCTGAGAGAGAGGAGGTTTGGATTGGATATTAACAAGGAATTCTTCCCTGTGAGGGTGGTGAGGCGCTGGCACAGATGCCCAGAGAAGCTGCGGATGCCACATCCCTGCAAGTGTTCAAAGCCAGGTTGGATGAGGATGGGAGCAACCTGGGATAGTGGAAGGTGTCCCTGCCCACGGCAGGGGGTGGAATGAGATGAGATTGGGGCCCTTTCTAACCCAAAGCCCTCTATGAAAAACATGCCATGTGGGGACAGATGGACCTTCCCCTGTCTCCCGATGTGGCATCACCAACATTTCACCTCCTCTTGCCTCCCCTTGCTGGGTATCGCTGTGATAATCCCCGTGGTGCTTTCCAGCATTCTGCCCTCCCAGAATCCAGATTCCCAGTCCCCATTTGCACGCTGGCGGCTGCTCTGCAGCTGGGAGCATCCCTGTGGCTGCGGCGCCGGCTGGGAGGTGTGGGATCTTCCCAGCGGCTCTTCCCAGGGCTCCGCACAGCGCCGGGGCCTGGCTCGAGTGCCCTTTGAAGAGATGGAAAATCCTATTATCTGCTCATTCTTCTCGCAGTGTGAAGCCTCGGAGCATTCAGCAGCAGTCGAGTGTGGTCTGCTGCCTGCAGCCCGGCACTGCCTCCGCTCCCACCCACACGGGAAGCTCTGGGTCACCAGGGATGGGCACCACATTCCCATCCCCTGATCCGTGCATTTCCCATCCCCTGATCCATGCAGCTCCTGCCCCGTGCATCCCCACCACAGCTGGGGGATACAGCTGTCCCCACAGCACCCCGTGCAGCCTCCAGCAGTGGGGTGCAGAGGATGTGCAGGGAAGCAGAGTGGGGGTCTGTGCGCTGATCCCCTGCTCCGTGGGGAGCCGAGGTTGCTGCTCCAGCCTGCAAATCCTCACGTCATTAAGGCCGGGAAGGTGTAACCCATCTCACATCCTCCATCCCTGAGGCAGCTTTGCTGCCAGTAATTGGCAGCAATAAAAGAGGCGGTTAATCCAGGGCAGCGTGGGATGCAGGCAGAGGGATGTCTGCAGTGAAAGGCACCCTGGCAAGGAGGAGCTGAGGAAGAATACGCTCCTGGGCACAATTTGCAGCCCTGGAGAGCTGGTTGGATGCCACGGGGAGCATTTGCTGGGGATTTTGTTAATGATGTAGGCGCAGCCTTCCCAGCTTGGCCTGTGCTAAAGCCCTGGCTCACGCAAGCTGAGGCTCTTTGGCTTGAACTTAGACCAGCTGCTTTCCACTGGCTGGTGGATTTTTGCCTTGTTAATGGGTGGTTCCATGCGGGAGATGAACAAAGGAGCAGTTAGTGGGTGATTTCACTTTAGGGTTTTGGTTTTTTTTGGAGGAGTAGGGAAGGGTTAAACCATGCCTTGTTACTGAGTTATTTTAGGATGTTGCGCTGAAGGGACTGCGAGAGGATTTGTCTGCACATGGGAAGATGGAATTTAATCAATATTGACAAGAGCCATTCACCAAAACAGGCTCATTTGCTAATGAAAGCCAGACCTGGTGTGTCCCTGGGGAAGGACAGCCTTGGGAAAGAGGGGAAGGAGGCACTGGAAAGACACAGCTCCCACTCCCATGCTCCTGGCTCTTATGAAACCAGGCTGCATTTGGGATTGATTTTCCCAGTGCAGAAAGACTTTGGCTTGTTTGCCTTGTAGCTGCAGGACACCCAGGACCAGCCCCTGTGGCTGCAAAGCAACATTCCCATCCCTGCCCAAGGATCTGGGTCTGTGTCACCCTCCCAGGCACAGGGTCCCAGAGCCAGGCAGAGCCTGGTGGGTGTGTGGTGGCAGCAGAGCCAGTCCCACACAGACAGCTGGGGATGCAACAGGGTGGGATTGGGATGCAGGGTTTTGCCCTCCGGCTCAGATCACAGCCAGGAAGCAAAGTCTCCTTCCATGAGTGGAGCTGATTCCATCCAAGCCATGAAATCTGATGGGTTTTCTGGCACCTGTTTAACTCCAAACACCCACCGAGGCAGTGGAAGAAAACTGGATTTTTTCAGTCTTGTGTTTCCCCTCTACCCTTGCCCTTAAAACCAGGAGGTAGCCAAGACTCCTCTGCCCCCAGCCCCTCCCAGCAATGTACCACACAGGGAAGAAACCTAATTCCTGTGGCTGGCAGCTGATATTTCCCATCACTGCCAGCTCTGTATCCTGGAGCTGGACTGAGCTCATTATCCCACAGTGGACAAAAAGTCCTGCCATTTCCCCCCCTGCCCCGTGCATCCCCAGATTCCTGGAAAGCCGTGGAAGACAGAGATCCAGACATCATCCCTCTCCATCCCAGCATCCATGTGGAGCAGCAACCGGTCTCTGCTGTGTGGAGGACTCGATTTAATTTGTTGGGCACTTTTTTTTCCCCTCTAAAAGGCAACACCGTATCCCCCAACCTTCTGGTGCAGCCGCGGGGCTGTTCCCGGGGCGTGGGGGCCGAGCGGGATGCAGCTGGAAAAAAGGAAGATTTTGATCCCC
Organism: Thryothorus ludovicianus; assembly: GCA_013397245.1. NCBI lineage: Eukaryota > Metazoa > Chordata > Aves > Passeriformes > Certhiidae > Thryothorus > Thryothorus ludovicianus. The sequence continues at coordinate 390,183 of VZTB01004663.1, forward strand.
CGCCAAGCCCTCACAATCCCATCCAAGTTCACACTGGCAGATAATGAGCTTTAATGAGCAGGCCACACTAATTGGTAAGTGATCCCAGAACCGTCTGTGGCAGAGGCGAGGGAAGAGCAGCAGCAGCTCAGGGTGAGGAGGGGGCCAGGGCTGAGCAGCCCCTGGTGCTCTGGAGGGCAGGGGCTGCCAGGGATGGGGCTACTGGCACCTGGGGTCTGCTTGCCCTCACGGGGGGCTTCCTGCTGGGCTGCCTGGGGGCTGCAAGCAGAGCTGTGGGAGGGATTGCAGGATCTGTTCCTGGGTGCCATCTGTGTCCTGGGGGACAGCAGCAGCAGTGGGGAGCAGCCCAAGGGAGGGGATTGTCCCCCTCTGCTCTGCTCTGCTCAGGTGAGACCCCACCTGCACAGCTGCCTTCAGCTCTGGGGCTTCCAGCATCAGAAGGATGTGGAGCTGCTGGAGCAAGTCCAGAGAAGGCCAAGGGCTGGAGCATCTCTGCTGAGGAGACAGATGAGAGAGCTGGGGGTGTTCAGCCTGGAGAAGAGAACCCTCCAGAGAGATCTCAGAGCCCCTTCCAGGCCCTAAAGGTGCTCCAGGAGAGGGATTTTGGACAAGGGCCTGGAGTGACAGGACAAGGGGGAATGGCTTCCCACTGACAGAGGGCAGGTTTAGATGGGATTTTTGGGAGAATTTCTTCCCTGTGAGGGTGCTGAGGCTCTGGCACAGGATGCCCAGAGAAGCTTTTGCTCCGTGGGGTGATGAGTGGCCAGAAAGCAGCTGGCACCTGCAGCCCTTGGACCCAGAGTGGGGCAGGGTGAGCCTGGGTGGCCAGCGAGGGGATGGTGCTAATCAGAGACATTCCTAAGGCAGTCCTAATCGGAGATCATTGTAAATTCCCCTCTCAAATGGAGTGGAAAAATGCTATTAAGCTAATATAACATCACCGGGAAGGACGCTCTGCCGCCGCTGTCCCCAGGGAATCAGGCTGAAATGAGGGGAGGGAGCAGGAGATGATGGCAGCCAGAATGTTTGGGGTGGTGGGAGCTGCTCAGGACCACCCAGGCCTTCTTGGCTGTGCCCTGCCTCAGTTTCCTCAGATGGCCAAGGAGCCTTGAGCTCTGCTCTAGCAGTGAGGGGAACCTGGTGCTGGTTGAAGGGCTTGTTTCTCATTGAATCACTGTAAATTCAGGGGAAACTGAGGCAGAGGAGAGCTTGCCAAGGACAGCAGCAGGATCCTACCTCCCCTGGGTGCCTTGGTGCCAAATTCTCAAGGAAAAAGGTGTCTAAGTAATATTGTTTAAACAGTAACACATCCAAGAGAGCAGCAGGGGCAGAAGGCTCCAGGGAGACCCTAGAACACAAGCTGCCCAGAGAAACTGTGACTGTCCCATCCCTGGAAGTTTCCAAGGCCAGGCTGGACAGGGTTTGGAACAACCTCGGTCTAGTGGAAGGGGGATGGAACTGGGTGGACTTGAAGGTCCCTTCCAACCCAAACCATTCTGTGTTGGACATCGGGATGTGGCTGATTTGGGCAGTGCCTGGGCAGGGGTGAGGACCTTCATCAGCTGTCTGGGGGTGCAGGGTTGGTGGGGGTGACCCTCTGCTATCACCCCAAGGGGATGCATGAGCACGAGCCCCATCAGCAATTATCAGCAGAGCCATCGTTAGATGGGACCACCCGCAGCCAGGGATGCTCAGGCATCCCCGGGGGCTGAGCAGGAGCCTGGGGACCTTCCAAGGAGCACAGGAGCAGCCTGTCCCCGACCGCAGCGCTCTGCCAGCTCCCTGCGGCAGCCGTGCTCCCTTCCAACACTAAGTGGCAGCCTCTGCTTGGCTTTGGGGCAGCCCCTGGCAGCGCCCGGGCAGCGGAGTCTGGGCAGCAGCATCCTCAGGGGGGACTTCAGAATCCTCAGGGGGGGCTTCAGCATCCTTAGGGGGGGCTTCAGAATCTTCAGGGGGAGGTTCAGCATCCTCGTAGAGGAGTGGAGCATCCTCGGGGTGAGGCTGCAGCGTCCTCTGGCTCCCGGGACTCCCAATCTGGCCGAGACTCGCTTGGTGCACACTGAGGGTCCTGCCAGGGGACATCCTCACCCCCGCAGCCCTGGGTGCCAGGCTGAGCCCTGCACAGGGTCAGACCGGGTCGGTGCCGCCTGCTAGGAGGGAGATAAGGAGAGGGGCTGGCAGCTGTTGGTACCATCTGCTGAATTAAAATCACAATCCACTAAACAAACACTGTCTTGGGATAAAAACGTGCTGCTTAAGGCAAGGAGGTATTTCTGCTGCAGGTACTGCTGTGACCCGAGAACCCACCGTGGGGATTTGCAGGGCTATCAAGAAGCACAGGGATAGAAATGAGTCCTGGGAGCTGAATCCTGCTTGTGTGCATGTCGGTGTGCCTGTGATTAGGGAAGCACGTTGGGACTTGTGCTGGATAAAGTGCTGACACTTCAGGGAAAGGCTGCTCTGAGTTTTCTGCAGCACAGGATGGGAGGAAAGTAAAATAAAAATAGGTCAAATGACCATCATGGGTGTTTTGGTGGAAGGCAGCAGTTCAAACCAGCACGGGAGATCAAAGAGACCGGCAGCACGACACAGGGCAGCCCCTGCTCCCTCCCAGGCATTGTCCTTGGCACGATGACAAATTTTAACCTTGGGAAACACACCCAGCTTGCAAAGATACCCCTGTGCAGAGCAGGAACCCTCGCTCCCACACTGAGCTGGTCCCACAGCCTGTCCTGCACCACCAGGGCACAAAATGCTGTGTGAGATGTCAGCATCTCCCCAACCCCAAAGCACCTCAGCACGGGCAGGCAGCACAGTCCTGCATGGACTTTGTAAAATAGAATTCTGGACTGGTTTAGGTTGGAAAGGACCTTTAAAAGGTCACGTAGTCCAGCCCCCTGCCATGAGCAGGGACATCTCTAAGTAGGTAAGGTCGCCCAGAGCCCTATCCAAACTGAGCATGAATATTTCCAGGCATGGGGCATCCACAGATTCTCTGGGCAACCTGTGCCAGCGTTCTACCACCCTCACTGTAAAAATACCTCCCTTATATCTAACCTAACCCAGCTTTTGTCTTTTTTTTTTTTTTTCCAGTGAGACACAGCCGCCTGTAACTTACGTGCACCTCCACAGGGGTACACACAACCTGCAAGGCTGCAGGTGTTTTGTTTTTCCCCGGGCTGGGGGCTGATGGTCAGCTGATGGTCAGCCAAGGACTGATTGCAGGACATTGTAAAGGACATTGTAGGTCCTTTAGAGCCCCCCAAGGACTGGGGGCTGATGGTCAGCTCCCGGCTGGGTCCCACCCAGCCCCAGCTGCCGATCCCGATAAAGCCCGTCCCGGCTCGCTGGGTGAGCCCCTCGGTGCCGCTGTTTTGTCACAGCCCAGCTCTCACGCCGGGTTTATCACAGCTGAGTCGGCTGGCACGCGTTCCGCTCCGCATTTATCCCTTTCCAATTTTGGAGCGAGCAGCCGCTCGGAACCATCCGCCCGATGCGAAACAGCCCCGGGCTGAGCGCGCCCCGTCCTGCACCGCCCACGCTCCGGATCTCCTGTCAGATAAACAAGATATGTGCTAAAACACCCCAAAATCCTGGGGGAACCCAGCCTCCAGCAGGCCCGGGAGGTCTCCCAGAGGTACTCTGGGATCAAGCGATGGGATGTGTGGGAATTAATCATAGAATCATTAAGGCTGGAAAAGACCTCCAAGATCATCAAGTCTGACTTCTGAATGGTGCAAAGTTGCGTTGTGAGGGGTGTAAGACTGGATATTTGAAATTCTTTCTTTCTGGAGAGAGTGGTCAAACCCTGGAACAGGCTTCCTTCCTTTAATGTCCCAAGCCTGTCCAAGAAGCACTTGGAAAATGCCTTTAATAATATGCTTTAGCTTCTGCTCAGCCCTGAAATGTCAGGCAGCAGGACCAGAGGATCATTGTAGGTCCTTTACAGCTGAAATAGTCCAGTTCTAATTCTATTCTATTCTATTCTATTCTATTCTATTCTATTCTATTCTATTCTATTCTATTCTATTCTATTCTATTCTATTCTATTCTATTCTATTCTATTCTATTCTATTCTATTCTATTCTCTATTTTAAAACTCATTCTCACATCCACCTTGAAACCCCTTTGGGCTCACGTGCCTCACCCCCATGCCCTGTCTCAGGCTGCTGAGTTATTTCCATGCCTGCCAGATGATTTGTGGCCTCCTGCCACCGCTCAGAGGACAGGGACACTCAGATGAACCCTCCAGCATCTCCCCCCACACCTCCCTGGTGTAAATCAGCACAGCACCAGCGATTCCAGCCAGGCTGATTTATGCCAGCAGAAGGACGCTCCAGAGCTCAGCTGTGATTTAGAAATCCCATCAGGACCCGGCCACTCCTGCAGGAGAGGTGCAGGAGGTTGGTTTGTCATCTCCTCCTGGAGACAGGGATGCAGTGATGAGCAGTGGTGGCACTGGCAGCCAGCTGTGCTGTCGTTCCATGGCAGGTTCAGTGCTGAGAGAGCTTTATCCCAAAAAGGTAAAACCTCCCCTGTGATTTACAGCAGGCAGGAGAAGCCAGTCCCATCTGCTACCCCAGGCACCTACTCTCTCTTTTTTTTTAATTAAAGCTAATGTGAGAAACAACAGGACAGCAGGAAAAGGGACTTCCACAGGCAGGGCTCTTGGGGAGGGAAGAGCTGTGAGGCAACAGGAGCTGAATTTACCTCCATGGGAGCCCTGGAGAGGATGAATGTTATTTTGTAAAAGGGAGGGTGAGGCAGACAAGCCAAAAACATCACCTAGAAAAAAAAAAGAATCTCTCAGTACTCTCTCATCCTCCTTTTCTGATCCTTTCTGTGGTCTCTGCACACACTCAGGGCATTTTGCCCTACATGATGTTCTGCAGCTGGTGCTCAGCCACACAAATCACCCCTCAGCCAGGCTAACAAATGACTAAACAACTGCAAAGGCACTTTGCAGCATCCTCTTTTTTTCACCAGCTTTAGCAGCAGACTGGCTTTCACAGCACAGCTCTCCCTTCCGTCACTTTATCCAGCCTCCATAACGTACCACCCCCTCAAGGAAAAAAGAGGAAAGCAGTTTAAAACCAGGCCATTGCAGAGAAACGGCTCCCACATGGAAAATGGCTCCTCGAGGGGTGCTGCAGCCTCCCCTGCTGCCGTGGAAAGGCCAATTAGAGCTGGAAAAAGCTCTCAGGGGAGTGCTCAGGTAGGAGTTTGCTGCTCTTTTGGGGTGAGGCTCAGAGCAGCCAATGCTCAGCTTGGGGTGAGGGTCTGCAGGTCCCACTGGTGGGAAAGGGGCTGCTGAAGATAGGGAAAAACCTTTCTGAAGGATGCCTCTCCCATATTTTCTGGGCACCCAAAGGCTGGTTTATGCACCCATGGCACCACTGCTGCCAGGAGCAGTTCATCTTCCACACTTCCCCTTTTTGGCAGCACCATCACCACGATGCTCCATCCTTATTCCTGCAGTGCGGGAACTCACAGACCCCCCCCAATTCCCACCACTGTTCACCTCACAGGGCCCTCCCAGTGCTCTCTTCCTGAGGGATTTTTTTTTAACATTTCAGCTCCTTTTTGCTTGTTGTAACAAACATCCCGAGACTGGTTTTTAGTGCTTAAATACATTATGTGTGCTGGTGCTTGTGTGGCAGCCCGTGGAGGGGGTTTCGTGGGTTATCCACCCTCCCTTTTCTCTCTCCTCTGCTGATGGCAGGATCAGACCAAGCCACCAGCTCCTCTCCCCAGTGTCCCCAAGTTCAGCACTGTGACTGTCTGCATTTGGGACTGTGAGCTCTGGGGAGGACACAGGGCATCCCAGGGACATCCCCAGCCCCACAGCATGGTTTGACCTTCACAGATGAAGTCTTTCCCCTTTTTTCCACCTCTCTCATCCTTTCCTTTCTCCTCCAGGAAAACAAAACTTCTCACACAGAGCTTGGGCCAGGGAGATGCCACACCAGCAGCCACAGCCTTGGAGTGCTGGGGACAGCCTGTCCCTCCGAGGGAACTCCCTGAAAAGTCAAGGCTGGGCTGGCACTGTGTCTAGCACACTCAGAGGAGGCTGGATTTACTTCTGACCATAATAATCACGTAATGCCACAGCCTTGCCATGTGCCCTTGGTCACATCCCTGGTTCCTGGCGTTCCCCAGCGCTGCTGATGCTGTTGGAGACCGTGGGTGAAAATATCAGCGTGATGGAGGGATGGAGCAGGAGGCTGCTGGCCACACACTGTGCTCCTGGCAAGGCTGGGAGCTGCAGACGTGTCACACGCCTTCTCCCTCACGGTCTCCAGGATTAGCTTAATAGCACGGGGAAATAACAGGATGAAAAATTCGCTCCCCTCCAAGCACTAAAAGCCAAGTTTCAAGGTTAATTGTCTGCCCTGTAGGAATAGCTTTTACACACTGCAAGGGGCTTAATTAGTGTCATTTTAGCCAAGCAGAGAGAGCGTGCCCTGAACCCATACTGCATGCCCCCAAGACTATTTTCCTCTCCACGAGAGGTGATGGATTGCAGGCAGCTTCCCTGCACCAGAACTCAGCAGGGATGGGTTTGGGGCCAATCACAGAACCCCGAGATGCTCCTTGACAGCTGCTGCAGCCCCAAGCCCCATCCCTGCACCCACTCTTAGGTCCTGCACTGAAGTGCTGGAAAGTGTCTGGATCCTGACTCTGGCCCCACTGGCCAGGGGAGCAGCCATCCCCACTGAGGAGAACACACTGCCAGGCCTGGCTTTAAGGAGAGCACAAGGGGATGGAGGGAATTTCTCTTCCCAGTTAGGGTTGTCCTGTGTGCTCCTACCAGCTTTGGGACGTGACCAGGATTTGTTTTCAGCCCAACACTGATCCCAGAGCGAAGCCAGACACGGTCCAGCACCAAGGTATGAGGAAAGGCAGCTGTGGGTCAGTGCCAGCAGTGGGGTCTCTGATGACACAGGGGCAGAGGGACTCAGGACTTTCCCAGCCCAGGGCAGCTGCTTTCCATTGGCAGCAGGGAGGGAGCCCCCACGGAGGGTCCCATGCCCTGGCCTGGAGCCACCAGCAGCCCCTGACTGTGGTTTCCCATCCCCTGGCATCCACCCTCGCCGGGCTCCAGCTCACAGATCCCTCAGGGACAGCCACGACCTCCCGTGCAATGCAGGCCAGGAGGCTGCCCTGGATGCCTGCCCGTCTGGGCTGGGGCAGACCTTGGAGAGGAGCAGCCTGCTGGGATTTTAAGTTTTGCCCATGTTGAAGAACTCATGGCAGCCCCCACTAAAAACAAAGCCTCCTCATTCCTGCTCCTCCTGCCACACTTCTTGGGCTTTCCTCCTCTCACACCACACACTCTGCTGTGGGGTTGTGACCAGTGGGTACTGGGACCACCCCATGCTCCCAGCTTTGCTCCAGCCTCTCCCCCTTCCTTCCCTGACCTTTGGATTCAATTTCTCCCTGTTAGCCAATGTCCAAACAGGGTCTCAGGGGCTCTCCACCAGCAGAAACAAACCACAGCAGAAATCATCCATCCCAACACCCCTGCCTGGGCAGTGACCCACATCCCAGCCACTTCCCTTTTTTATGGGAATCTGTAAAAATACCCCAGTTCTTGGCAAGTGGGTGATGCTACAGGCAGGCACCCTGGCAAAGGGAATGTCTGGAGTTGGGTGCTCCCAGGTGGGTGTGGGAAGGGGAGATGCACGAAGGAGGGAACAGGGACAACATCTTTCTTCAGCACCAAAGGGATTAAACATCTTAAATCTCAAACCAGGTAAACAATCTGCTTTGGCTTGGGTGGGGAAACACCAGAACTTGTGCTTCATGCCATTTTATATGATCAAAAATCAGTTTGGGCTGAAAACGAGAAGAAAGAGAAGGAAAAAAGTTGGTTCCAGCAGTTTCTTTTTGTTGAAATGAGTTAAATAATCACCCCGTAATGGAACCCAGCTCCCAGTCTGCCTATGGGAGGATCATGGCAGAAATGCTGGTTACTCAGTTTGGGGAAAGTCCAAGGGCCAAGGCACTCACAGCTCACACTCCTCTCCTGCTGCTGCAGCTCTGGGCTCATGGCGGTGAGGAGTGATGTATTTTTAATTCGTTTAAGGGAATTAAGCTCATCTGTGTCTGACTGCTCACACGGCCCCCACTTCCATTAATTTCTGAGCCGCTTGCCTGAATTCCTCAGGCTCTGCCAGAGGTTTGGCATCACAGGGAGACCAATTTCCTGCAAATCTGACAGATGCGGGTTGCTGGAGAGCAGCAGGAGACCCCATTTGCCCTTTCCCCACAGTGGGGAGTAGTTTGGGTCACCCGCCACATCAGTCCCATAGGGACATTCTGCATTGCTCATCATGTGCTGCTGGAGAGCCTCTGCCCTTCTGAGGTCCTCAGTCTTCTTTCTGGGGTCCTCAACCTTCTCCCTGGGGTCCCTGACCTTCTTCCCAGGGTCCCTGACCATCTTTCCATCTTCCTTTTGAAATGCTTCTGTGATGCAGCTCGTAAACAGACGCAAAAGCAGGGGGGAAAGAAGAGATAAGATAAAAATAACAGCAGCAGGAGTGGGTTTGAAGTAAATAACAGGAAAACATCAAAGAGGTGGGGGGAGTGATGCTCTGAGGAGGTATTTATAGCTGGCTCTGTGGTTCCTCAGGATAGACCTGTGTGTCCCCATGGAGCCTCTTCCCTGGCCCCCACAAGCATATGTTTGTGTCCCTGACTTACAGTCAGCCCTTCCCCAGGAGTTTTCCATGTGGATTCAGCCTGAAGGCAGAGCACATCCCCACAGCTTTTAGAGACCACTCAGGGAAAAGCTGATGCTCTGAAAAGGCTCTGAGCCCAAGCCCTCCGTGGCACTGAGTGCTGGGATCAGGCACTTGCTGTAGAGGCCATCACACCTGGCACGAAGCAGCCTCCACTTCCAGGCTTTTTTTTCCCTGCCAAGTCCTCAATGAGGGTTTTTTCTCCCCACAGCTCTCCTGGGGGTCACATTTGAGAGCAAGGCTGATTGCCTGAGAAAAGCCAGGCACCAGCAGAGCGAGGGATGAGAGGTAGCCATGGAGGGAGTGTTTGGTTCTGTGACTCAGCCCCCTCCATAGGATGGATACATCTCATCCCTCCTCGATGGGCATCTGGATGGCTCAGCTAATGGGGACATCCTAATTAGATGTGTCTGGAGCAATGCACCTTATCCCTGGGCTGCTGCTGTGGAGGGGATTTTTTTGGAGGCTGGTTCAGCTCCTTGCACCTTACAGGCAAAGGCACTGGGGGTGCACAGGGTGGTTTGTAGGTTCAGAGAGGACCTGGAGGTGCAGGAAGCATTAAGGAAAGCTGTTCAGCCTCTTTGGATGGACCCAGGGCAGTGGGGGTTGTTCCCACCTCTGTCATGGGATGTGCCTGTGGCCAGGGAACATGGTAGCAGTGACCTTTTCCACTGCATTCTGCTTTGGGAAGCCTCAGCTTCTCTTAAAGCATCTGTCCCCAGGAAAAGTATTTTGGAGGGATTTAGGGCTTTGGGGGAGAGCACACTGGGGTAGAGCCAGCTGTGCAGAGTCAGGACCTTCTGGAAAAGGGAAATCTGGGCTATTTCCACCCACCTGGAGCCTCAAAATGTCCTCCTTCTTTGCAGCCATCTCCCAGGCTGGGGGAAGCAGCCACTGCTCCGTGGTGACTCTGCACAGCCTTGCTGCTGCTCTCTAATCAGACACAGGGTTTGCAATTAAGCGACACAGAGTCACCCTGGGGACAGAACCTGCTGTTTGAGCCCAGCTCAGACGAGTTTGGGGAGGGAGAGACCTGATTTCCCACTTAGCAGACAGGTCACGATCGGTGGATTCATTGATCCCAGAAAGCAAAGCCTCCGCTTCATTAGAGACATGCTGGTGATGAACGTGGCCTCGGGGAGCAGGGAAGCTGTGTGAATCCTTCCCTAAATGTTATCTCCACCAGGCTCAGAGCACAGATGTCGGGAAGCTCCTCTAACAGGATGGCTTCCTCTGGAGGGAACCTGTTCTGCCCCACCGTGCCCAGCACAAGTGTGGTTCTGAGGGGCACTGGGGTCCCTGGAAATGCTGAGGCTGGAAAAATGCACCTTAATGCCTCTCTGTGTCTGCCTCTTCCCCGTGTGCTTCTCCCCACCCAAGTGTGACGAGGGCACGATGCCCTGGCTCGAAGCAGGGCAAGCTGTGGCTGTGCCAGGGCAGAGCACCCGGGCGAGACCCAGCTCCTACATAAGGTTCACCTGGAGTCAGAGTGGAATTCCCAGAGCCTGGGGGGTTTGTGAGGGATGTTCATCCAGAAGCCTGGACACAACAAGGCCTTGGAGAGCTGGTTCAGGTGCAGGGCAGAGAAGAGGCAGCTCCGTTGACTGGGCACACTGAAGCTGGGCAAGACCCCCGTGCAAAGTCCTGCTCGCTCTGCTCCTGAACCACGACCGTGTGCACACAAAATGTTCAGGCTGTAACAGCCAGATCCTGCTCTGTCCTCTGCTGCATTCCTGATTTTCCCTCCCCAGGTCAGCTCTCCCAGAGGGAGGTTTCCACACTGGCTCCTGCCAACAGTTACTGGCAATAACTTCTCGGTGCCCTTCAATGCAGCTGCTCGAGGCAGCAGATGGGGATGGGGGTTGAAGCTGAGCCAGGCTGGCTGCTTTGCAAGGATAGCTAGCTCAGGATAAAGCTGGGCTTATGCAAGTAGCTCCATCTACTCCCAAAGTTCCCATTCTCTCCTGTAAATACCTATTGAGATACTGGTGTTACTGGGAGCAGTTTCACTGAGGTGCCCTGCACCATTCCCTTCCCTGAAATCACGACTCTGCATGGCAGCAACACCCACAGGAAAAAGCAAGGGAAGGACTGTGAGCCTTCCACAGGGAAATTTTGAAGGTTTTCTTGGTTGTCTTTATGAGGGGAGCCACGCAGGGGATGTGGTTTTAAGAAGGTTTCTGCTCCAGGGAATCACGCTGTGCTGCTGGTTCAGGGCAGGGATGTGTCATCCTGCTCCTGCAGGTGTTAGGACTTCTTTTTGCCAATTCTTCCAGGAAAGCATCTCCCGTGGGCAAACCTGGCTGGCAGGACTCCCTGACGCCAACACAGGCATCCTCAGCTTTCACCAGTGACAAGCCTCCCACGCCGTGACACGTCCCCTTCGCAGGGGCAGATCTTGAGCTCCCAAGAATTTGGCTCCAGTTTCTGGCTCATGCTGATACATGGACAAGCTGGAAGCAAAACATCCTCTACCCAGCTTGGCTTCCAGCTTGGGAGCATCTCAGGCTTCTGGAGAATTTAGGTACGTGGAGGTGGGGTTGGTTGTTCTCTGTATCCCTGGGTATTTAAGGGAACTCAAGGAACAGTGGGGGCATGGAAAAGAGGAAAGGAGCAGCTGTCTCTCTGGATTTACAGAGATCAGCAGCTGAGCAAGTCCTCAGCATAACCAGGGTGTAAGTGGGAGCAGAGTCTGCCTCACATACCATATGCTCCCAATCCACTGCGCTCAATCAAGCCTAATAAAATTGATAGGGGAGCATTGAAAATCTCGTGATTAATTCTTTATGATCTGTAATAGGGGAGCTGTGTGCCAATTACTCAAGTAAATCATTCATCAGAAAATAAATAGAACTAACCTCCAGCACAAACACTAGAGGATTTCCACTAGGATTGCAGGTCTGGATTGCAGCATCACACCGCTGGTGACAGCACATTAGCTGATGGAAGACACAGGAGTAGCTGCAATTTTGCTGCTTCTCTCCAAGGTTTCAGCTCTGTGCTCCAGCATTATTTGTTGTTCTTCACCACACGTTTCAATGCTCTGTCCTTGATCTCCATGACCCATCAGCATAGGTCCCTGCAGGTTTGCAAGGGCCAAGCTCACATGGATCAGCTTTATTTCAGGGCAAGTTTGAACACAGGGACCATGACACAGGGACATGGACAAAAAGGAATGAGAATAAGGCTTGTTACTTATTTTCCTAGCAAGGAAACCAATCGTTGGGCCTGGCAACTTCTTCCTGATCTTGTAAGGAGAGCTGTCCCTCTGTGCTGAAGTTACTGGACCGCAGTTTCTCAATCAATGTCCCATTTCTAAGGGAAAATCACCCAACTGCACTCCCTGCCCTAGATTTCCACATGTGGGGAATTTCCCAGGTTGTGTTTGAAATCTGAAATGCTCCTGAACAAACTGCATCTTGCCAAGCCACAGTGCCCTGCTAACACACATTCAGTATTCCTCGCCATGATGCAACTCCATATTCATCGGGGGTCTCTTGGGACCATGGTGGGATTTCAAAGGGCACTGAGGGAGTTCATGCTGAGAAAGGATTTGGGAAAGCTGCAGGCAACGTCCTCTCCCTGAGCTCAGTGCTCAGAAAGGGAGAGCTGGATTAAAGGTATGGCACAGGGAGAAGGGGAGGGATGGGCACATAAAATCCAGCCTTTGCACAAAGCCCTCTTTGTCTCCTTCACAGCTTCAGGGATGTATCCAAGATGGGGTAAAAGCCACCACGGAGGGCCCTCACTGCCACAAATGTCTTCTTGCCCTTTTACATGGAAAAACTTCCATGGACAGGGAATTTGGCAGTGGAAATGGCAAGGAGGCTCAAGTGATTCGCTGCCCTAAACATAACTGAGCTGGTGGCAGAATGCTGGATTCTGCAGCACATGGGGTGACAGGACAGACATTTCCATGGCAGCCCAGCTCTGCTGGCCTTGAATGAGGAGCCAGTGAGACGGTTCATCCCTCTGCACCTCCTCACCATCCATCCCTCAGCCAGACCCATTCCTCCTCCTGCTGTGCCACAACATCCTTGTCCCTCCTCAGTTGGCAGCACTGGCATCACTGGGACACCCTCCCCTGGCAGCCAGGACAGTTTGGAGCTTCCCCCCTGCTAATTCCTCCTGGAGAGGGACCTTAGCATCTCACACCCATCCACTATCGCTTCCCCGTCACCCTTCCTGCTGCTCCCAGCACCCAGCTGGTGGGACTCAGAACAAACATCCTCCCACCTGCTCCCGCGGCCCAGCCCGCGAGATGGCAGAGGCGATAATTACACACCCGGCACAGCAAAATTATCCAGCGCGGGGGAGAAGAGGCCGGAAGCAGCTGGGGATGATCCATGGGGAACGCTGCTCCCACCCACAGCGCCTCGGTGTGTGCCTCGCCCCGAACCAGCCGGGTTTGTACCGTGAATGTGCTCCTCGGGCCCCGTGTGAGCCAGAGCTGACGGTGCAGGTGGGGATGTGCTGCTGCACCGAGGGGTTTGGAACTGCAGAACTAAGGAAGGCTGGCTTCCCGTGGAGCCAAACTGGGATCCCTGGGGTCTGCTGAAGTGTATCCTCCAAAGATGCCATTCTCCTGGGGAGGGCTTCGAGTAAGCCATCACTCATGCACATTTTCAGTGCCTGCCAGGATATGAGAACTCAGATATCCTGTCCCTTCCCTGCTCTCATGAGACTTCTGGGAGGGACACTTGCAGCTCATTCACACCAAATTCCTTTCTGAAGAAAATTTATTTCCTTGCAAAGCAGGATCTGCACAAGCAGAGACCCTCGGGGGTTTACGGGGATGATACTACCCCATTTTCCAGACAGGTCCAAGACTGCAGCCCATGAGGTGCACCAACCAAAAATATCCTAGAAAGGACTGAAGAAGAAAAATAACATGAGTAGTAATAATAACAGCAATAAAAAAAATATACTGCACTGGCTGAAGGGAGAAGGCTGCAGTGAATTGTCCTTAAAATACATTTAGACTTGGTGGCTTTACATTTTGCCCTTGAATGAGTAATACTGGCCAAGAGACATTTAATTTCTTGTGCCAGGGAGCCACTGCAGCTGTTTGTTTCCCAGCTCCTGGCCCTGGTGTGAGCACTGAACCGGGACAGGGCAGGGGATGGGCAGGGATCACAGAACCATGGAATCATAGAACGGTTTCGGTTGGAAGGGACTGTAAAGATCATCTCATTCCATCCGTTGCACTAGGCCAGGTTTCTCCAAGCCCATCTCATTCCATCCCTTGCACTAGGCCAGGTTTCTCCAAGCCCAGTC
>VZTB01004663.1:408628-457204 GCA_013397245.1 Thryothorus ludovicianus
GGGCTGTGGGGATGGATCCGCCGCTCCCCCGGTGCCGCCGCGGGGCTCGGCAGGTCCGCTGGGAATCGCCCCCGGGTTGTTGCCCCGCAGGAGCGGAAGGCCTCGGAATGCTCGGTTCCGCAGGTGCATCCACTGCCCTCCCCAGCTCGGTTCCACCCGAGCGGGGCCGGCACGGTCTGAGCAGGGAACAGGGGCTGCGCTGGCACTGCTCGGAATGCCCGGGGTTGCTGCCACCGGCAGCGTGCACCTGCAGCTCTTCAGTGCCCGTAAAGCTCTCATCCAGGTGTCCATTTATCTCTCACTCAAGTGCCGGTACTGCTCTCATCCAAGTGCCCGTGTAGCTTCCATCCACGTATCCATTTATCTCTCACTCAAGTGCCGGTACTGCTCTCATCCAAGTGCCCGTGTAGCTTCCATCCACGTATCCATTTATCTCTCACTCAAGTGCTGGTACAGCTCTTACCCATGTGCCCATTCCTGTCTCACCCAGGTGCCCATGCAGCTCAGGTATCCATTTATCTCTCCCCCAAATGCCAGTACAGCTCTCACCTGTGTGCCCATTCTTGTCTCACCCAGGTGCCCATGCAGCTCCCATCCAGGTATCCATTTATCTCTCCCCCAAGTGCTGGTACAGCTCTCACCTGTGTGCCCATTCCTGTCTCACCCAGGTGCCCATGCAGCTGTCACCTGGGTGCCTGCACATCTCTCACCCAGCTGCCCGTGCTGTTCCCACCCTGTCTGACTTCGGGGCTGTGATCAAGCAGGCACCGCTTGCCACGGTCATTGATCCCCCACCGTGGAGGAGGGGGCAAAGTTGAATGTTCTGTGCCTGTTAGGTTGCTGTCCCAGCAGCTCGCAGAGACAGCTCATCCCATTAGGGCTCCCCTTTTATCCCGAAAAGCACACGCCAGGCACAGGCCAATCTGCCTCCCGCTGGCAGCCGCGAATTTGGTTGTTGAGCAGGAGAAAAGAAGGTGAGTGCAATGTTAACGATGGTGCCTGCCAGGAGTTAGTAGGTCAAGAAGCTTTTGTTCAGCCCGTGCTAGCACAGTGCTCAGCGCCGTACAAAACGAGAGGAAAGAAGCTGTCCTGGTCCCACGGGATTGCAATTGAAGCGGGATTAGACAGTTCGGTCCCGGTGCCAGCAGCTGCTTGGGTTGTGGCTTGAGAGTTTGGAGGGATGAGATCTGGTGAGGAAAGAGCTACTTGGGGGTGAAGGGAGGGGAGGAGAGGCTGTGGAGGGTGGGAATAGGGGGAGACAGGTTTGGATCAGGCCGTGGGGGCTGTTCACATTGTTCCCTGCCAGCACTTGTGTCCCCAGGGCTTGGATGAAGGATCCTGGAGGATCTGGGTCGGTGGTGATTTGAGGGCAGCTGTGGACCCCCGTGAGGATCTGCCCTTTCCTCAGGGCTGTACGGTCTTTGTTCCTGCTCTTTGTACCTTGGGCAGTCATGGCTGGGCAGGAGGAACGACTGGATGTACCCTGGGCCAGCACGGGAGCTGTTCCCACTGCTTTTTCTCTGGACTGGGAGCAGTGCTGGGTTTACCAGCCCCTTTCCATGCATGACACTGTGGCTCTGGTTCTTTCCAAGAGCCTGTGAGGAGCCAGTGGGAATTTCTCTCCCAGACAAGTGAGTGGAGCTGATACCCTTTCGAGCTGTGCCTGTGCCCTGGCATCCAAAGGACTTGAAAACACAGCTGTGTTGGGGCAGCAAAAACCTTCCCGATGTTGTCTTGGTTTTGTTTCGAGTGAGGGCTGGCTTGGGCTGGGCTATTTTGTTTTCTGTTTTCAGAGGTTTTGACCAAAAGGAAAAAAAAAAGACACTGGCTGTTTTTCATCCAAATACCAGCACAGGGAGAGGGAGTGGGGAGGGAGAAGCAGCATGGCTTACTGCACATAAAAATGCTGACAATGTCAGGGGGCTGTCTTGGGAAAAAATCTCTCTTTCTTAAAAGGAGAACAGTGAGCTTTAAGGGTTTTTTTTGTTATTGTCATTAAGACAGGAAATACTTTTGCAGCTCCTTACAGTGCAAATGCATTCCTCCTTGCTGTGGAGGGGGTTTGCATCACTCTGACTTCATGGGAGACAAGTTTGAAGCTGACACAGTTCATTGCTGGGGGGGTTCCATGCAGGCTGGCATCCCTGTGACAGTCCTGTGTCCCAAGGGACACTGATTTACTGCAGAATGGTGCTCCCTCTCCTAAAACACTCATGAGTTGGCATTGAGGACTAGTGCTCATCCTCAGAGGCAGTGTCACCTCTGTACCTGTGTCCTTTTAGACATTCTGTGAGTGTGGGGCTCCTGGAGAGCCCAGTGCCCCTGAGATTTGGGGAGACAGCTTGGAGAAACCCCCATCCTTCTTCTGGGCTTTGCACCCTGTCTTAGCACTTTGCAAGCTGTAACAACACATTGCTTAGGGCTCATAAAAAAATTCATGTACCCTTGGGGCAGCTGGTGGGTTCGGTTTGAGGTGGAGTGTCCCAGTGGGAACCTGCACTCCCAGTAAGTCCCAGTAACCATCCCTTCTTGCACAGGTGGATGTGGCAGCCATGGTGCGGCTCTTTGGCTACGTGGATGTGACTGACACTGCCTTCATTGTGGCTGTGCTCTCAATCGCCTTCAACCCTCTCTTCTGGAATGTGGTAAGAGCTGCCTTTGTGCCAGCTGCTCCTTTAATCTCAGCCTTCCTTTGCCAGCTTCCTTCGGGAGGAAAAACCTCTTTTGAGAAGCTGGGCTGGGTGGGGGGAGCTGTGCTCAATCAGACCTTAGGAGTGGGTGAGCAGGGAGCTGTGCTGCAGCTCCTAGGGCTGGGGGTGACTGTGAGGGCTGTCACACAGGAGGTGAAGGTAGGGGCCAGCACAGGATACAAAAGGAATGGGGAGCTGAGCTTGGGAGAGGGAGCAGAGCAATCAAAGCCATCCTTCAGCCACATGTCCCACCCAGCAGCCAGGCCCAGCTCGCTACTGGGACCGAGCATGAATGGCATTAATCCCCATCAGGGTGGCTGCACTGGGTATGTTGCCTGCTGCTTCCCCTTGAAATGTGTTGGCAGCTGTTTTTGTGGATGGCAGGAAGCAAAAACAGTCAGCCAAAAGTTGGCCTGAAAAAAATTCCTCCTCCATCATGCTGCTAAACCTGGCAGAGAGCTGCAGGGTTGGCAGCAAGCCTCGGAGGAGCAGGATACCTGTGCATGGGTGATGTTTGCTGTGGCTGTGGGTGCCACAGTGCTTTGGGAGCCAAGGCTGGAGAAACCTCCACTGCCTGGTACTGCTGTGGCTTGCTGCCTCCTTGCAAAACCAGCAGGAGTCATTGCTAGCCCCGTTCTGGAGCATTCCAGAGCCAGTGTGCCAAGCAGGAAGCCCAGGCTGGCTGCAGGACGAGGTGACTCCCACCCTGCAGCACCCTGAGCAGCACAGCTGAGGCGTGGGGTGAAACATCCCTGCGAGCACTCCTGGGGATGAGATGTCATCTGAGCCATGATTCCCAGATCCCCCTGCCAAACCTCCCTGCAGGGATTCTCTCCCTGGAGAATTCTCCTTAAAAAAGCCTTATTTTTCCAGAGGGGGAGGACTCCTCTCTCTCTCTGAGTGCGGGGGCTCTCGAGATTGTCTCACGCTGGGCTTTGGAAAAGGGAGGCTCTACTGGCTGTGAGTCACTTTGGAAACCTCTGTCGGAGCTCTTTGTTGCAGCCTCCCTAATTTTTCATGCAACTCGTTATTAAAAAGTCTCACGGTGTCTGAAATGCGAGCTGGAATATGCCACATTATTTCGACTGTGGAGTCATCATTTAGCATAAAGAATCAATGAACAAGAAGATTCAGGATGTGGTCTCTGGGGGGAGAGGCTGGCTCCAGTGAGAAACTGCATGAAAGGCAAAGAAAAAAAAAGCACTTTATTAGCATCTGCTGCTATGCCTGCAACTCGTGGGACGCCTGCAGCTTGGGAAATAGCGTTTCTTTTTGGATCAGGAGTTTGGCTGCTGTTAAAGCACAGGATGGAAGAGCAGGAAGTTTGCTGCTCTGCGCTGCCGTTGTCCCCTCGCAGGGACTGGAGAGCGGCACCGTTGGCAGCAGGTGGCACTCCAAGCCAGACGTGCAGGGCTGCTCCTGGGAGCGGGAGCTTTGAGCAAACAGCCTGAGCTGAGTGCTGGGGAGAGCTCTGAGCGTGGCATTCCGTGTTTCCCCGGCTGGAATGGGCCGGGTGGATCTTGCAGTCCGTGTGCTTCTGTCCTTAGTCTGCCCAAGCCCCCGAGCATCTCCCGGTGTGTGGCTCACACCAGGCAATGCTGGAAGGCTCTTGCAGGGAGTCTGTGGATCCTGCAGCCCTAAACAAGCCCCCACTGTCGGGTACATTTTAGCAAGATTGGCCCTGGCTATCCTTGGATTTTCCCTGACATGTTTCCTTTACCTTCTCCCCATCCTTTTATCCATGTGATCATTGTCCCCTCCCTGTACCCAGCCAGCAGCTCTTCTTTCTTTCTCTACATCCCTGCACAGACTCTCTCTGTCCTTGGCTGTCAGAGTTCCTTCCCAGCAGCTGAGATCGCTTCTGCATCTGAATTACTCTGGGTTTCCAAGAGCTTCAGTGCAAAGACTGGAATTCTGCACAGTGCCAAGCACTCTTTGCTCTCTCTGCTCAATAACTAATGTGGGACGCTGGTCAAAATCCCTCCTGTGCATGAAATTCCTGATTTGGATAGAAATTGGGTGGGGATTCATTGGTTTAGTTCAGTGTCTTAATTCCCTGTTTCTGCTGAACTCCAGCCAGGTTTGCCTCTTCCAAAGTTTGGTGCTAGGTTGTCCTTGCTGTGCAGTGCCTCTAAATAAATATTTGGTGGGGAAACCCCAGCTCCTTGCAGTGCTTGGATCATGGAGAGGCACATCCCAAAGCCTTGATCATAGCAAGGTGACCTGGTGAGCACCAGGCGTGTTTCTCTGGGACAAAACTCTGTAGAGTTTGAGGATGAAGCACAAACTCTGGAGGCTGTGGAGAAGTGTGGCCTTCAGAGAAAAATGTGATGCTTGTCAGGTTGGTGGATGTACTTTGAGATGTACTAAAGCAATTTTGAGGACCAGAGCCTAAATGGGGCAATTTTCAGACTCCAGCTGGGCTGTGCTGATGCTCCCTACCGTTCTCTACAGGGGAGAAAAGCTCTCTCTGAAAGCCTCAGGACTCACAATTCCCACCTTCCTCCCTGCAGGCATGTGCAGGAGGGTACTGGCAGTGTCTCCCCAGGGCCACCTGCTGCATTTCCTCACCAAACCCTAGGCTTGCACTCCCTCTTCTGCTTCCATGCTCTTCATGCCAGTTAAAATCCTACCTGTCCCTGGGCAGGTTGTATTGTCCATGGCATAGCCTGAATGTGTTCCTGCACTATTCTCTAGTTTTTCCCATTTTTTTTCCCCTCTCTCCTGCTCATGCTGTCTCTGCTTTCCCACCCTCTGTGTCTGAGAGGAGCTGCTGGGAGCTGTGGTCCCACAGGAGGCAGGGTGCAGGTGAGGTCTCAAAAAGAAGCAGCGGAGCCGTTTTGAGAATGAAATCACTTAAAACTCCCCAAGGATGTTCAGTGCAGCCAGGAGACCTGAGCCACCGTGGGGCTGTAGAGGGGCACCCAGCAAGGAGCAGGCACATCTCTGGAGCTGTGCCATAAAACGTTAATGAGGCCAGAGCAGCAGGAAACTTCAATAAATCCCATCTGTGTTTGGAAAGCCGCAGAACGATGGGAGAAACTTCTCATCCCTTGGTAACTAAGGAAGGCATTAAATAAAAAACTCCTCAGGGACAAACATTTTCAAGCCAAGATAACCTGCATGCAGGAGGCTGTAAAGAGCTGGCTGAGCCTTGGCACACGAGGACTTTCTAGAAAGCTGGAAGGTTTCTGCCACTCTCAGTAGCAGCCAGGCATGGCTGTGAGGCCGCTAGTCTGACGTCCATCACCACGCAAGTGAGTTTTAAGTGGGGAGTGCATCCATCAGCAATCTCTTCTTGATTTGAGCCTCTTAAAAATTTAGGTCTGGCGTCATGGACCGATTTAGAAATGGCTCATCTTCAGCTGGCGCCCCAGAGCTCGCTCCTCCCGTCACCTCCGGTCACCCCCTCGAGACACCCGTGTGTCTCACAGGAATCTGCAGGGTGAAACCTCAAATGTCACAGCTAGGAACAGGCTTGGCGTAATTTAGCATGATTTTAAAGAAAACAGACCCCATCAGACAGCGATTTTATTCTTCAAGGTTGCAGCTTTTCCTGTTCAGAGTAACATGATCTCTGTTCTAGACTTCTGTCAAGCATTTTAAGCTGCATGAGGTTTTGATTAAAGGAGTAGTTGCACAGGGACCTGGGCTGACAACGCCTGGCTCCTGATGGATGTGTATCTCTTGGTTCATTTATTTTTAATTTCCCATCCTTTTCTCCTTCTTTGGAGACTGGAGGAATCTGCCTAGTGGGTAAGAAGTGCTTGCCCTGGACGGGAGGGGTGAGATTGCAGCCACTGGCAGTCTGATTTCACCTACCTCTGACCACTTCTTGCTAAACTCAGAGGAAGGTGCCTGACCCAAAACATCCCCACGCTGCTGGGAAGTAGATGGGAGCCCAGGAATTGTCGGGATTCAGACCTCAGTGAGCCAAAGTTTGAGAAACCTTTTGGAGGCAGGAGAAAAAGTCTGATGCTGGGAGATTTCAGCAGCTCTCACTGTCTGGCTTAGACAAGGAAAGGATTGAGCTGTGGCTTGGTGGTGGTGTGTCAGCACCTCGCTGGGGAAAGGAAATTGCAGGGTATAAAATAACTGTGTGAGGGCTGGGATGGCAGCAGAGCCTTGCAGGGAGTGCACCTCAGTCACCTGAAGCTTATAGGATTGGGAGATGAATGAGTTGGGGTGATTCAATTTTTTTTTTCCCTAGCCTTCAAATTCTGTCAACCTGAGAGACTTTTGTGGGCTCCCCCACAAACCTCTGCCTTCCTGCAGCCACAGGGGAGAGCAGAAAACAGCCCTCAACCAGCTTCTGGAAAGTGCTTTTAGACCCCATCACAGAAGCCGTGGCACAGCGGCGATGATTATCTGCTTATAACAGATGCTAGATCAATAGCAGGGCTTCAAGCTACGCTGCAAGGCAATTGACTGCAGAAAGTGTTTCTTTATTGGGGTAAAGCTGGGCTTGCAACAAGGCTCAGATCCGCTCTTACATCTCCGGTCTTAAAATGTCACCACCAGCTCTGATGCCTTTCATCCTTTGTGCAGGGAGAGAACGCACATTATTCATAATTGGACTCTCTACCAGGCAGCAATAGCCGTTTTCATTTCCTACAATAGCTGAGAAAGAGTGAGGATTTGCCTTTTTTTTTTTTTTTTTTTTCCCATCTCCCAAATAGCATTTAGTGGCAATTTTATTCCAAGTGACTTGGTAACGCTTTCGCTCCGGCGGCGAGGGCTCCGCAGCGCCGCTGTAACGCCTGGGAGCGGATGGCATTGATTCTCCAGCTCTCGTAACAGAGCCAGTCCTGCCTGGGTGTGTAACACCAGGCCTGTTTGTCTCCTAAATTTAGCTTTTCCAGCGTGTCAGCACTGCTGTGAGCCACATAACAAGCACCAAAACTGGGTCGCACCCTCCGGCGTGCCGGCTGGAGTGGCACAATTAGGAGCGCTGTCACCTTGAGGGAGAGCCACATCCTTCGTCCCAGCACTGCTTCCCACAGCCTCACAGCTGGAGGTGGTGGTGTTTTCATCTAAATCCTCTTGAAGAAACTGTGCAGGATGTTTTTATGGTGTCCCTGCAGGCTGAGCTGCCTGTGGAGGGGGTATTGTGGAGCCCAGGTTGGGCAGGCAGCTGTGAGCTGAGATCCTTTGTCTGTGTGTCGAGCTGGGCACGGTCTCAGGGCTCTGGGTGAGGTGGTGACAGTCATTCCAGCAGCTGCCCACCCACTGTGCACGGGTACCTGCCAAGACAGGCTGTGCTTGGGCAGCTGAGCCATTTCTGTGCCTGTTCCTAGAGAGAATTTGGGATCCAGCTGGTGTGCGACGTGCCTGCTCAGCATTTCTCAAAACCAAGGTCAGAATCTGCCTCTCACCTCACAGCTGACCCAATAAGCAAACTCCTTTTTTTAGCATCTGCAGAATGCTTCTCTGAAAACTTAGGGTCTTTGTTGTATATACTGGACTTCTCTTGTTTAGTATTTTAAAAATAAACTGCAGGCTGCTGGCAGCCCTGCTGGAGTAAGTCAGCACACACACAAAAGATGAAAAAAAAAAATATTTAAGCCAAGAGTCTTGTTTCCATATGGATCAGAGGATTATCTGTAGACCCTGGAAGCTGGAAGAGGCCCTTTCTTCTCCATCCCACTCCATCCCTCTCCTGCCATCCTGCTGCTAAGCCTCCTCACGTGCTCCTGAAACAGCAAGCCTGTGGTCACCTGTGTCTCACGGGACAAGGGAAAAGGTGCAGCTGGAAGCAAAAAAGAAAGTGGTTTTATCTACCCAGACTGCAGAGTTGTGGAAGATGCAGCTCCTCCTGCTTGGCCTTGGACTTTGGCAGTGTTTGTGCATAGCCTGGGGACTGGGAGCTGCTGGAGGGGAGAAACCCACTGCCACCCCTGGAATGTCAGTGATCCAGGGGCTGGGCAGGGGCCTGCCACAACCACTGACGTGAGCTGGGTGTATTCTGTGGCACAGACTGTTTAGCAGAAGCCTGCCCAGTTCCCAGAAGGATGTGATCTCCCAAAATAGGCTGTTTTGATGAAGAAGTGCTGACACACAGTGTGCTGGGTTCTCTTGGGGGGTTATTTCCGTAAGCCCCGCTGCAGTTGCATCTTCTGCGTGTCTGGAGACCCATGGTGGGGAGAGAGGCCTTGGGGTTTCATGGTGGAGGTGCTGACTCTGGCTGGTGGCACCCCAAAGAATATTCCACCTCATTTTCCCTGTTTTTTCCCCTCTAGATGAAGTCTGAGGGGACACATCTCCAGCTGCTCACATGGCAGCAGCGAATGGGTGGGAAAGTAGATCAGTAAATCACTAAAGCAAAACCCTCCGTGTGTTTTCCACCCCTACAATGACCTCAGTGACACGTGCAACTGGAAATGGTTCTTGGCAGGAGCATCCCACATTCCTGTTCTCCTAAGTGTGGCACCAGATCCTTCAGCAGCCTGATCACAGCAGTGCTTGTTGGGCGTTGGCTCCTTGTAAATATTAGGATCCTCATCTTAGTGAAAGCAAACAAGTATGTGCAGCCTCCCAGGCTGCCTGCCTGCATCAGCCCCCTTACCTTCCCCTTCCTAAGGGATCCTGACAACGCTTTCAAGCCCCTGTACCCAAACCCAGGGGAAAACAGTTGATTTTTGGAAGCTGGTGCTGATGTATTTCATTGATGCTGCAGACTCAAGAGTGTGCCTGGGTTGGTTGATATGTGGCAGAGGGATGGGAGCAGCAGTGCACTGACTGTACAGAACAAGGGGTTTTGATTTTGGAGGGTGACCCAAACCCAGGGAAAGGGCTGTGGTGCCGCTGCCTGAGTTTTCCTTTTCCCTACCAAGCCATCTGAACTTCTGTGCTTGCTCCCATGCAGGAATGAGGGGCAACTTTCTTAGGAAGTTAAAAATTTGGTTTCCAGAAAAGCTGGAAGCTCCACCTGCACATGGCTTCATCAAACTGTACCTGTTCATCCAGTGGATGTTGAGGTCAAGGAGAGGAAGACAGGTGGGAGCTCCTGATTTTCCCATGTGTCACTGAAATCGTGAACCTCTGTGGTGAAGTACAAACTGGATTGGACAATATCTTACTTGGTTCTTTCCTTTGTGAAACCTTTTTTTGTTCCCTCTTTTTACTCCCTCAGACCAGGGATGATGCAGCTGTGGGCTCGTTCTGCAGGTCTGCATGTGCAAGCTCTGCTTTGTCTGGCTGAAGGGTTTTCACTTGCTGTCTGTGTAGGCACATTTTTGGTGTGATCCTTTTTGTACTTTGGGAAAGAAAAAGGCTATGAACAGCTCATAGCCCTGAAGAGGGTGAAATGGAGATGGGTTTTAGCAATTTTCTATGCTTTTGGCTGTTGCAGGGAAGCCTGACCGTCAGGGCTTCCAGAACGCCTTCGTCACCTCCTTTGTGTGGTGGGAGGTTTGCTCATTATCTGGTTTCTGCTTCGCTTATAAAAGAAGCTGTAATTGTAGCAGCTCCTTGCCATAAAAGCACAAAGACATTTTCTGTGAAGGAAAATGTAGCATGCAGCTTTTATGATCCTTTACAGTACTTCTGCCCACTTTTCCTGCCTCTTGCCCTTTGTCCAGCATCATCTCTGTGCCTGCCTACTGCTCAGTGTGGCCACCTCTGGCTTGAACATCTTCTTTGCACCTTTTAGATAGAAAAAGTTAGTCATCCTCCTTGTCAGTCTTGTTGAGTGAAGAGAAGACAGACCCCAAATCCCCCCAGGTGTTCCAATTCCTGCCTCTTCCCTCAGAGCTGTCAGCCCAATAGCAGATGCTCAGTCTGCATCATCCCAGGTAGGATTTAGGACTGGGGAAAGAGAACCTTGTCCATCTGTCTGTGACTGAGGTGTCCATCTGTAACAGGAAGTAATACCAAATCTGATCCCTTTGAGGCATGCATGCCTGTTCCTATAAAAAAACTGAATGACCTCAGACGAGATACTGTATTTTTAACTATGAAGCATTCCTACTAAGTGCCCTTTCCTGTTTATTTTTACCAGGACATTGTTGTAATGACTGCAGACTTACTCATTTCATTCCCAAGGCTGGAGAGCAGCATTGAATTGATTTCATTCCGAGATTTTGTTGTACAGTCATTTTCCAGAGACTGATGTACTGGGAAGCCAAAGCGGGTGCATTGCCCAATGGAGGAGCATTAATTTTCATCCTGTATCCACTAAGCTGTGGTCACTGGTGTAGATGTGAATAGATCCAAATCTGGAAGGACTTTCTCAGCCTCTCTCCTCCACCTCTGTGCAGGCCTCTAGTAGAAATTTGTGGAGAAAAAAGCTGTGAGAATCTTTGAGCACTGGATGCAGGGCTGGTGTCTGTGTGCCAGCACTGGGCTTTGAGGCTGCAGGAGGGGGAAGGAGCTTCCCTGGGATGCAGATCACAGGATCTGAGTGTTCACTCAGCTTTTAGGTTACTTTCCTTGCATTGAACAGTTGAACAAATACTGTGGGCCATGTGGTTACACCCCTCCCCACCCAGGGGAACCCCAGTGCTGACACCAGCCAGGCTCAGGGGGTCTGGGGGTTGTGTTTAACCCTTCAGGTTGTTATTTCTTGTTGTGCCCTTGTGTTGAACATCTCATCCCCAGGCAGAGGGGAACAGAGCCCGCGTTACATAAAGATCACATTGTCCCTCTCTCTTGTTGCTGCCACGACAGCAGCATCGCAAACATGCGTGTCCTCAGTGGGAAATGTTCCCAGGGGAGGCTTAACACGGAGTGTGGAACATGATCTGTCCAGCCAGGAGAGGACAGGAGGCCCCTCCAGACGGAATCAGTGCTTTGCTGAGCGTGGCCAGTGCAACCAGTACCTCTGTTCCAACAACCTCTCACTCCTCTGTGAAGGAGTATTGGATTTCTCTTGCATTTTGTGCTCTCTGAGGTGGATTTATTTTTTTTCTCCCCCCTTCCCTGTCCTCCTCCCGTCGCAGCTCCTGGGGGAACGATGAGCGGGTACACGCTGTCCAGAGGATGGGTGTGTTGGGACTCCTTATTAGCAGACTTATTCCAGAGAATTAAACCCTAATTTCACAAAAGGGCAGCAAGACAGCGGCTGCAGCTCTGGGAGAAGCTGAGTTGGCTTTGTGTGTTGTTTGCAAATAGCACAAGAAGTCCTGGTCTGAGCCCGCTGGTCCTGGTCACTGGGGTATTGGGACCAAAAGAGTAATTGTTGTGTTTCTTTTCTATTTCAAACAAAAATTATCAAGTCATGTACAAAAAAACCAGCCATGGCTTCTCTACCGTGCTATCACTTGTGCCTCCAATTGTTTTTGGTTTCAGCCAGGGCTTTAAAATATTCCTATTCTTCTTCCACTTCATCTTTTTACCACCCTGCTGCAAAGTGTTCCTCTGCAGTGCCTGTCATTGTTTCTCCCTGAATTAATTGTTGTGTGTAATTGTGACCTGCTGCAGGACGCTGCCTTGCTCTATTAGAGAGAGGTGCTAATGAAGAACATTGGGTACCACATTACAGGAGAGCAAGGCTCAGCTCCCCAGGACGTGTACTTGCTGTACTGTTACTGCCAGCCTGGGCAGAAATGGTGTTTTTGTCTCTCATCACTCACTGGCTAATGATTGTAATTTTTACTTGCTGAGAAACTCTGGATATTATGGACTTCATTAACAGATGCATGAGATGTTACCAGTCCTGCATTAGGGGGAGAGAGGAAGAAAACAACCCCTGCGTGGAGGCAATTTTATTATTTATCTGTAGCAGTAGAAGGGATGCAGAATTAGTGTGGGATTTGGCGCTGTGGCTAATGAGCTGGGCTGAGCTGGAATCCAAGCAAACCTATTAACTGCAAAGATGATGCCCAGGCCTGAAAACCTTCACATCAAACACAGGATCCAGGCAGTGCTGGGATGGCTCTGCAGCTTTATCTTCCTCCACGTGGGGCCGGGTGCTTGTGTGCTGCTGTTTGTGTCTCGAGAGGCTGCTGCTTGCTGTCACCCACAACCTTTCTCCATCCCCTTCTCTCCTGCCAGCTCCTTCTTACTCATACATGGGGTGAATTGGAGCTTCTGATTTAATCTTTAAGACAACAGAGCCAGAGTATTTTCACTCCCATGGGCCACAGCTCTTCGAGTAATTGCCTGAATTGAAATATTGCAGCATCCAGCCCCAGTTTTTGGTTACAGGCAGTGTGATATCTGCAGGTTGGGCTGGCTGGGGACACTGGCTGCTCACAGTGGTACCTGAACCTGTATCTGCAATTAAATACAGGTCATACAGGAGAGAAAGAAATACCTGATGTAGCTGACACCTCCAGTATAGCTTTACACAGACTCTTTGCAATGAATCAGAGGCTGCAAGAAATGTCAGTTGTTAGGTGACCTCAATCTCCTTTTACCTGGAGCCCGTGAAGGCTTGTTTCAGTTCAGGAACAGGATATTTCTTACATAGCACACGCTGGCTGAAGATTGGCCATTTTCACTCCACCTAGAATAACTGTTTTTTAATCAGGCTGACCTTATTTGCAGCAGCAATAGCAATTGGGACTAGAGGTTTGCAGCAGCAGTGGAAAGCTTTGAAGAGCAGAATAGATGCTTCGTGATGCAGATAAAGCTTTACCCCCACATTTAAAACCAAACCCAGGGTACTGAAGTGAATTCAGAGGGACTTGACCTCAGCACTGTGATCCATTGGGATCCAGGGCCTCATGTGGAAATAACGCAACCGAACGGAGGCGCGGAAGTAAAAGGGGAGTCTTGGGAAAAAAAATTAAAAGGAGAGATGTTTATCTTGAAACGTGGCATTTGTACTGAGTCCTTGCTGACAGTGTGGTGCAGCAAAGAGCTTGTCTTCCTAAATCCATGCCAGTTCAAACATTGTCAGTGCTATTGTTGGATCGCTTTGTTTGAAAATGGGTCTGTTGGGTAGACAGCCTGTTTCAGTGAAAGCAGCTGTGTAGAACACTTCAGGCACTTCCTCAGCTTTGCTTTATTTAGGGCTGCATGAGTACGAGCAACAGGAAAAAAAAAACCCCATGTAAATACAGGATGTGAGGTGGGCAGAATGTTCTCAGTCACTCAAGAGACTGGCACACACCTTTGCTTCTGGTTTGTTTATGAAAGTGCCTGCTATGGGCTGCCTGTTTCCAATCTGTTTGCCCTAAGGAAAACACTCTGAGCCTCAGAAAAACGTGTGAAAATAAAAGGCTTGTGGTTTTCTGGATGAGGGCTGTGTGCAGTGTGAAGCTGAGTGTGAGCCAAGTCATCTGGGCATGGAAGATGAAAAGAAATCCGGCAAAATGCTCCACCGTCCTGCTCACGAGATGCTCATCTGGCAGCACTTACCTTCCCTCTGAGCTCCAGCACAGCCCCATATAATCGTGTAGGGGCAGCTTCTGCCTTCCCCTAATCTCAGGAGATTATTTTATTTGGTTGCATTCCTGTTTAGAAGATCTGGGTGTGTCCCAGCTGCTCCCCGTTCCCCCGTGCAGCCCATGTCCCTCCCACTGCTGGGCCATCCAGGCTGGGACTGGAAAGGTCCTTCCCCGTGCTGTGCTGTGCTCTGGAGAAATCATTATTTCACAGATAGTTTTTCCATGGGATTTTCTGGCTGGGAAAGTCGAGCTGGGCTGTGCAGCCTGATTCCCTGTGGTGGGAGAGCATCGCCCTTCCCCTTCCCTCTGCTGCTCATAAGGGCTCCCCATGCCCACTCTCAGAATTAATTAACACAGCTCGTTCTGGGTTATTGAAATCACCTGCCTTCAGCTTCCAGCTCTTTGGACATAAATCATGAGCTCTTTGCTTTGAGGAGAAACTGTTGGGATTTTGTGTTGGAAATTGCTAGCAAATACAGCCCATATTCTGTGTCATTTTTGTTTTTATTGAAGAGGAGAGGATGTGGCTCATGGAACATCGATGGACCCAGGCTGCCTTGGAGTACACTAAGCAAGGGCTTGTTTTCATTGCAGCCAGCTAATGAGATCCTACTTTGACAAATCACATAAACACTATTAGAGAAATGAAATTTTTTATCTCACTCTTTATCATGAGTGATTCAAGGTAAAGGCTCATGCAGAGGTAATCTGGAGGGATAACTCTGAGGTAAAGCGTACCTAGTCTTTATGAAACCCTTATCAGTTTACCTGGAGGCTTGTTTTGTTTCCCCAGCTCAAGGCTGTTAGCTGAGGTGACCTGTGCCGTTTCAGTCCAATTACTTTCACCAGGCATGGGTGTAGGGAGGGTTGTTTTTTAGGCTGAATGTGGTGGAGGCAGCCTGGGTTACTTCAATATCCTTCCACTTCTACAGAAGTGGAGTCGCTTTCCTCTTCTCCCAGTGTCAAAGTGCTCAGACTGGACCCTGTTGAGCTCCTCACTGGCAGCATTCATGAGGAAAGAGTCACTAGAAGAGGCTCTCCAGCTTATGTTTCATCCTCTTAACTTGCTGGTTTGGGACAATGTAGGCAAGTGAGGGTTTGTCACGATGTCTCATCTCACTGCAGCTTTTTGGTTTTGGAGAGTAGCCCACCCTGCTCTCTGCTTCTAGGTAGTTCTCTTCTTCAGCACTTGGATGTGCTCCTATTTTTGAAGCCCTTTGTGTGTTCCAAACCCCATGTTCCACTGTGAGAGCCTGCAAATGTGTTTTTTCCCTCTGTGCAGCTCTTTGTCACCTGGGTGTGCAGCCCCAGTGTTCCAGCTGGCTGTTCCTCACCTCAGTGTCCTTGCACAGCCAGGCCACACATCGCCTTGTCTCTCCAAAATCCCGCTCCTGTTTCTTTTGGCTGGAATAAACAACAAACCCCCCATCCAGAGCCAGTGAAAGGCAATGGAAAAATCTTCCTTGCGTCAAATCGACGCCTT
Source organism: Thryothorus ludovicianus (assembly GCA_013397245.1). Classification (NCBI taxonomy): domain Eukaryota; kingdom Metazoa; phylum Chordata; class Aves; order Passeriformes; family Certhiidae; genus Thryothorus; species Thryothorus ludovicianus. Next base: position 424,135 of record VZTB01004663.1, read on the forward strand.
CCTTTCCAAGCTGAAAGCCCTTGGCAGACATGGAGGAGCTGAGCTGCGCTGCTCAGCTGTGGCTCGCTGACAAATATTATCCCATCACACCAGTGAGGGGATGGGAAAGGGGAAAATTTAACTGGTCGAGCTTGCTGGGGAGATCTGGATGAGCCAGCCTGTCCCCATCTCTTGGGACCTTGCCAGCCCTCAAACCAGGGTGCTTGGAGCCTCCAGGCTCTGCTGGAGTCCCTGCCATGCTCTGGCTCCACGTGACACTCTGTCACTCTTGTCCCCAGTGCCTGTTGCTTGCCATCAAACCACCTCTGGGTGCATCTTTTCTTGGGGTATTACCATGAAAAACCCTTTGCAAGTTCCGTGGACACAGTCCTCAGCCTGGTTTGCCTCACAGCTCACATGAGACCATTAAGATGGTGCTTGTCTCTTCCCATACCAGTTCAGTGTTTTAATTGCATGAACTGGAAGCTGCTGCTCCAGTACTTGGTGGGGGAACTTCACAAGCCTTTAATCATTTGCTAAAAAGCTTTCAGGCTGCATTACCATCTCATGGCACTCTGTAATGGAGAGCCTGTGAGTTGAGAAACCTCCAGAGAAGTAACTCAGCCTCTGCATCAGGTAGTTCAGAGCTACCACAGCTTTTCCTAGTGCAGACAGGAAGCAGCTGAGGAAAGTGGAGCCCACTGGGATGCTGGCAGGAGCTTGGCAGCTGTGACCAGCTCCTGCAAGGCACTGTGCTGGCACGAGGGGCTCAGAGCCTCACAGTGCTCTCCTGGTCACCCCAAGTGACCAAGAGACCACCATGAGCCTTCTGGGCAGTGTCCAGTGGGGGTGGCTCAGCCTCCAGCTCTGCAGTGTCAGCTTTCCATGGTTTAGTGCTTGCAGAGGTGAGGGCTGATGCTCCCACCCCACCAAAGGGACAGCAGGTGATGGCACGTGGGGTAAAGGCTGCTGATGATCTGTTGGCCCCAGCGGAGGAGCACAGCTGAGAACTGGTGGTTCATAGCACAGGAAAGATGGTGGATGGGGAATGCCTGAGGGGCTGGCCTGCTAAAGGCTGGAGGAGGGAACACACCCAATGTCTGCCCCGTGTTGGGAATCACCAACCAGCCATGGGCACTGGGGTGGGCACACGGGAGTCCCCACAGCCCAGCTCACCTGGCTGTCCCCCAGGCACTGCCCACGGGGTGGCTTTGGAGCCCTTGTGGGTTTAGGACCCCTTCCCAGGGCCAGGTGCCCACCCAGGGCTGGCCTGGTGCTCACACCAGCACACAGGGAAGGAGTTTTGTGCTTTGTATCGGCGGCACTGCTGCGCCAGGAACGTGACTGCAGGGAGGTGATGGCTAATTGCTGCAGCGAGTCAAGGACTGTTTAAGCAGCTAATTAATTCCTCCTAATCAGCCCTTGATCTGTTGAAAACTGCATGGCATTATCTCCTCTGCTGCAACACCTTGATAATTCCTGTCTGAATGGCCTTCACGGAGAACATATTTAAATAAACTCAATAGAGATTTCAGACAGATAGCAACTATAATTACCAGCTTGTACAAATTAAAACCGTGGTTTGTTCTGTTCTTTTTCTCCTGCCTTCGCTGCCCAGAGCTCCTGCTAATCATGTTCCTGCTGCCAGTGGCACGCAGGTCCCCGGGGCATTTTCTGCACATGCCTTTGGAAAGCCTGTGCCTGGTGCTGGGGTGGGCTGATGTGGCTGCACATGGGCACATGCCAGCCTCGGGTGGTGTCATGCCTGTGCCAGGGGCTCAGTGCTGCCCTGGTGAGCTGCAGGAACAGCCCCCATGCATCCCATGGGGCAGCCATGCACGATCCTCCCCAGGAGCAGCCCTGCAGTTTCCCCTCCCATCTCTCCTAAGCTTTGCAACCTGCTGGAAACACAGAATTTTTCTCACCCAGGAGGGATAGCTGAGGCAGAGTGATGCAGGCTTTCAGCCTGGCCACAGGGTTCACCTGGTGCTGCTGGTGCTTCCCTTTGGCACTGGACTGGCTGCACTGGGTGCTGCTGGCTGCAGCAGGGCTGGAGTGCCCAGTTAGGAGGGATAAGGTCAGGCCATACTCATTTCTTCCACGGCCACTTGGGACAGCTCCTCTGGCGTTTGGGAAAGGTCAGCCAGCTTGCATTCCCAACCCCAGTGCTTGCATTTCCATTCCAGCCAGCTCTGCTTCCCTGCCTGCTCCTGGGAGCTCCACATCCAGGGCTTGGGTGCTCAGGTGTATCTTTTTCCTCCCTGTCTGTAGATAAATGTAAGGGCTGTGAGCAGGGTTGTTTTCCAGCATCCAAGCAGTGACAGAGAGCAGAGAATGTCCTTATGCTTTAATGAGGGGTTACAGGGAATCAGAAATGGGAAAATGGATTTTTCATAACGGGAGCAGGTCGATGCCTCTGGTCTCTGTGGGCGAAATAAGGGTAATATCAGGTTTCGTGCTCTTTCAGCAGGTCAGGAGCCAGCTGGAGCACGTCTCTCCCAGTGGGAGATGCTCACATGGAGCCACCTAAGCCCAGAGCCAGGGATTACTCCTGCCCTAGCACCTCATGGGGGAACTTGCCCTATGGCTGGCCTAGGAGAGGTCAGACTGAAGGAGAAATTTATTCTGTTGGAAGAAATTCCTTACTATAAGGATGGTGAGGCACAGGCTGCCCACAGAAACTGTGACTGCCTCATCCCTGGGAATGTCCAAGGCCAGGTTGGAGAACCTGGGATAGTGGAAGGCCCATGGCAGGGGGTGGAATGAGGTGAGTTTGAGGTCCCTTCCAACCCAAACCACTCCAAGATTCTATGCAAATAAATTTGCTCAGGTCCGTTTTGTCTGAAGGTTTTTACAGAGCTGGGGCTGGATCACCCATATTTCCAGGGTTTGCCCTGTGAACTCGCATCCTCCTGGGGCTCAGATGTGTTCTGGAGAGCTCGTTGTTCTTCCTCTGGACTTTCCATGGAATTTCTGGCTTATGGACCCCTCAGCAGGCTTCCTAGACCCCATGGGAAGGGGAAAAATCCTTCATGCTGTCAAATACTGTGAGATGGGTATATGAAGGGAGGACATCCTGTTCACTGTCATCTTTTCTCAATGCCACACTTGGACACCGAATATTTTCATGCAGTTTGTCCAGAGCAAGGGCATCCCAAGAAATGTGCAGAGCATCTCCCTGGGTGGATGATGGAATTTTTCAGGACAGAGACACAGCTTTACCCTGCTTCCTGGACAGCTGGGAAGCAGACACTCACCTCAATCCTCCCGTGCCTCAGTTTCCCTTGATTTGTAAGGAGCTGCTAATCCATCCCAGCCTCCCAGGAGTGCCACAAAGCTAAATTCACCAGTCCCTGCACGTTTTTCTTTGGGTACCATGGTGATGGGGCAATGTGAGGACATAAAATGACTGATTTGCATCGAGATGCAAGGTGTCCCTTTGTCCTGAGCCTTTGGGCTATCTGGTTTCGTTGCCCATCTCTGAGGTGAGCCAGATATAGCAATGGAGTCACATGAAGCAGCACAAAGGCTGTAATTCAGAGCTGGGACTGAGCAATTAAAATGTAGCGTGTTCTGAAAGCAGCTTCCCTGGATGGCAGACAAAAAAGAATCCATTTCCTTCAAACAAACACTAAATATTAATGAGGGGCCATGGTCTGCCACGCACACGGAGCTGGAAGGAGCATTTCCCGTTGATCGCTGCGCAGGCAGGTTCCTGAGATGAAATTGCTTTTTGAATGGTTATTTGTGGCCTTTCTCGAGGTGGCTCGTGGTTTGCCTGCCCAAAAAAAGAAAAGGAAACTCAGAGCATTTTCATTTTCCATCAGGGGATGTGTGCTGGTGCTTTCATTTTTGTTTACGCACTTGCCCGAGTGGTTGGGGAAATGTCTTGGATCGGTTGCATAGAAATCAGCCCCAAATTTACGTCTAGGAGGAAGCAATTCCCTGGGAACATCAGCCAGCTGAGCCTGCCCCTGGAATGGCCTGCCAAAGGCAGAACATGGGACCCAAGAGCATCCCTGGCTTTGCAGCCACATCCGCTCCTTGATTTATTTCAATAATGAGCATTGGGGGAAACATTAAAAAAATTACTTGCAGCCCTCACCAAGTACCCTAAAGTGAAAGCAGAGTGCTGGGAGCTTTGGAATTGGAATTTTTTCTATTGCTTTGACCCTTGGGTAAGACAGGAAACTTTGTATTAACTCCATTTTCAAACTTGGAGTTGGAAGAAAAATAAAAATGCTCCTCTCTCTCCCTTTCCAGAACACACAGCCCTGACATGGGGCTTGCCTATGGTCAGCACAGAGCCCACCTTAGCTGGGAGGGCAAAGAGCACACCAGCAATGGGTGCAGCCTCCTGGGCAGCTGCTGGTCTCAGCCCTGCCCTGTCCCACACACGGCCATGGAGGGTGCTGGAAGCATTTTGCATCCATCACTTAGTAAATAATAACACATCAGCTCCTGATTTTATAAAACCATTAAGGCAACTGCGTAGCTGTGGGTCGATGGAGTGCTAATATTAGCTCAAAATTACTAAAATTAGAAAATTAGAACCAAGCCAGAACTAATTAGTTGCTCAAGGAATAGAACCAGAACCGGAACTAATTAATTGTTACTGAAATATCGCCGCGGGGCCCGGTGGGTGCCAGCCTTGCTTGGGATGGCTCCTGTGTGGGCCTGAAAAGGAGCCTGGGGTCCCATCTGAAGGCTGTGGCAGCTAAATAAGAGTTGGCCTCTCAATCCCAGCTGTGTGGTGCAGCACAAACTGGGCTGTGCTGGGAGTGATCCCATCGCAGCCATGGCAGCTGCTGCCCGATGGGCTCAGGAGTGCAGCCCCTCATCCCGGCACTGCTGCCCAGATGTGCCTCTCTAAAGGTGAGGGTAATTACAGTCGCCGCCTCCATGGCTCCCAGCAGCACTTCCAGCTCTTCCCTCTGATCCCAGCGGCTCTGCCTCCTCCTTCTCCTCCAGCTCTGCTGCTGCTGAGATGCTCTTCAAACCTCCCTGAGCAAGGCAGGAGCTGCCATCCGTGCAAACGCTGCCAGAATAATTTCCAGGGAATTAGGAAGCTGGTACAGATAACTGGCACGTGGCTGCATTTTTCCATCTGTGACTCAAGTCACCTGAATGGTCACTCCTTTTTACTTTCCAAAGGTGGTAATGCACCTTGTATTTCTTTTTCCACTCTCCCAGCACTCAAACAGCAGCTCCGATTTTAGCAGCAGCGTGACGCACGGTGTTTTAAATTCAATTTAGAATACAAACTATTTATACCAGCCAGAAAAAGGCAGTGAAGCAGCTCTCTCTGTCATGAGTGGATTTGTAATTTCAGAGCAATCATTGCATAACTAATTGAATCAGCTCTCAGCATGTGAAATCAGTGCCCCTGCTTATCAGAGGTTTTCATCGTTCCCCCCCCTCCTGAAGCCAGCAGTCCCCCTCCACCAGCAGCACTTTGTGCTTCTGCATCAGCCTGGGAAGAAAGCGAGACCTGCAAAGCTGCCTTTTTCTGCTCAAATTGAGCCAATAAATTACCAAATACATTCAGAGTAGATGAAGAGCTGGGTTGCAGGTGCCCCCGAAAGCTGCCCGGGCTCCATGCGAGGGAGTGAAGTGCATTTGAAGCTAATCAAGTGCCAGCCATGTCTGAGAAGCAAATTGGTGCCGAGATGTTCTGCTGACTCCCACTTCCTGCTTCATTGCCCAGGTGTGCTCTCTCTCCTTGGCTGGAATTTCGGGTCTGATGTCTGATCCAAACCTCCGGCTTGGCGCTTGGAAGTGGAGCCTAAGAGGGGCGATAAATATAGTGACAGCTTTCTGAGGGATGCAGGAAAAGTAGAGAATAAAGGAGCTGAAAGGATTTTTATCAGCTGGGTGTGCTGGATTTGATGACTGGGGTGGATCTGGTCCTGCAGATTTTGGGAGCAGCTCCAACCACCTGCATGCAGCAGCCTCCCAGGGGGAGAGGGCACCTCCTCATCTGTGGGGTGATTTGGGAAGGGGCCCAAAGCATCTGCAGAACAGGGAGCTGAACATGGGAACCAGGGAAAAGTGTGCTGTGTGAAGGATGCTAACATCTCCCCAGGGATGCTGTGTGTGGGTGTGTGAGTCCTGGGCTGTCACTGCCAGGCTGAGTTGGGTGAGGAGGGCAGACTAAACCTGAATGGCTACAATTGCTGAGTGCTAGTGAAGGCTAAGCTGGTGCAAGTGGAAGCAGTTCTCTGGGCAAAGCTGGCAGATCTTGTCTTGGGGAAGCTTAGGGAGAGCTTGCAAACTTCTGGGTATGCAGAGGGAGGGGTTGTTCCTGGCAGGTGTGGTCCAGGAGATTGGATGTGGGAGATGCCACAGCCCAGAAAATGAGAGCTGAGCGCCCCTGGGGTGCATTCCCTATTCAGGGATATGTTTTCCTTTCAGGAGAGCAATGTTAGGATCCATGGCAGGGGACCCTTGGTTTTGGAGGGCAAGGGACAGCCTTAGCAATGCTCTCAGCCTTGTTGGACACGTGTCCAAGCCTTGTATTCCCTAAAACTGATGTGTTGGGTATTTTTGTTGTTTTTTTTTCATGAGCCTGTGCCTTGATGCTGCTGGCTGACCTCGTATGCAAGGACATGTGCAATGCAAGCAGGGTCTGGCATAGGCAGGAGAAAGAGCTCTCATCCCCAGTTCTGATTCAGCCATGTCCCATCAGTGGCCTCCACTTGTTTCTTGCACAAAGCCACGCAGACGAAGTGTCCTGAACATGTGAGGCCAAGGCTGTGGGATTTGTGCTCCTGGGGCAGCGTGTTCCAGGCACCCCAACCACCCACTTTGTTTTCCCTTGTCTCTCCAGGTAGCCAGATGGGAGCACAAAACACGAGCGTTCAGCCAAGTCTTTGGCTCTCCCCGTGCTGCCTGCTACTGCCTGGGTGCTGTGATCCTGCTGCTGAACTGTGTGAGGAGCCACTGGTAAGGAGCTGCTGTATATCCACGGGGAGAAATGCCCCTCTAGAGTGGAGGAGGAGAAGGGACATTTGCTCAGCAGTGTTAAATCCAAGCCCAGCCTATTGCTTTTCCATGGTTGGGTAACTTCAGGCAGCAGCAGATTTATTCCAGGGTTTGTAATAAAGATGAGGGATGCAGCAGCATGGCCAAACCCATCAGTTTTCCTGGTCATTAAGTGTCACAGGTTACCTTGCTCTGCTCCCTGGGGATGTTGCCTCTCCCCTGTGGGCAGCCCAGGTGGCAGGGCTGTTTACACAGGATGGATTATATGTAGCAGCAGAATTTTTAAATTTTCTTGTAAAAATCATAAACAAAATTAAAGCTGCTTTTAAGAAGCCGCAGTTTCCTGTGCAGAGGAGTGGGATTACCTGTGCACTTAACAAACAGTCTCCTGAAACTCTTATCTGCTATCTCTAAACACTACCTGTGCTAGCTAATGGTATTGTATGACTGATACACCACACTCCATGGGAATATGTCCTTCAACGTTCCCAGTGCAGCAGAGAGGTTTTACTGCAGAAGATTTCCTCAATGCCAGCAATTTATCTGCGATCTGGTAGGCTTTATCTCCACTGCTGTTAGGAGAGACAGACTCACTAAATTCCCAGATTCAATTATACCAGGGTCAGAGCTAATGGGTTGTTTAGTACTCTGGGTAATTTCCCAGGCGAAGAGTTCTCAGGTTGGAATTTGTACATGTATTTAAGAGCTCTGCTTTCCTGGAAATGACACCAGGACCTGCCCTTGCCCGTCTGTGTTTGTCCCAGCAACTGCTGATGGCAGAAACTGAAAGGAAGCTTGCAGTGAGCAAGGCTATAATCGAATGCAGAGGGCATGTGTGTGTGCTGCTGATGTCTTAGTGACACAGCGGGCTTGGATTTTGCTGGAGAATGTCTCGACAGTCTCCTGCACAAATTACATAGTCACTTGTTGTCTGGGAGGCAATGCAAAGCCTTGTCCTTGCCTTTAATTAAAAACACAGCTGGTGGAGGGACAATCTTCATTTCCAGTGGTCCTGCTGGCTCCTGGGTCAGCGAGGCTCACGGGTCACTGCAAGCACTGAGAGGGAACTGCTGGGAGAGCCAAAGTGGCCTCGTGTGTCCTGGCACTGCAGCACATTTTGGCCCTGGAGAGCCCTTGGAGCCCTACCAGGGCTGGCTCTGCTCTGTCCTGAGTCTGTGGGGTCTGTGGGGCTCACTGAGTTTGGCTGTGCCTGTGCAGCCCAGCAGTTGGGCCCTGAAGGAAAGAGCAAGGTCAGTGCAGGGGCTGGAAAAGCCCCATCTGGACCTTGGGTTTGGAGGAGAGGCAGAAGATGGGGCAGCTCAGCCCCAGCAGAACACACATGAGACACCAGCCCATCCCAATGGGCCAAAGCCTTTCAGATTATTGCAGTGGAAAGTTTATTTTGCCTAGATATTCCAACGTGGTTGGGTTGTCCCCTCCCTTTTCCTTGGTGCTGAAGCTGGCCTGAGTGATGGCTAGCAGGCTTTGGAGGCTCTTCTGGCAAGGCAAGCCCTTAACTGTGGGAGGGATTGATGATCCAGAGTGATCATCAGAGCAGCAACTGCTGCAGTTATCCCAAAACACACCTGGGAGCCTCACTGCCTCCATTCCCAGCTCAGTGAGCCCTCCAGGGCTGCCCAAGGCTTATTGCTCCAGCCTGGAGAGCTTTTGCTGCTTGGCAAGGATTCATCCTGCTCCTTTCCTTGGCATCCTGGCATGGTGATACCAGCCAGGTCCAGCCCAAGGTTCCACTGACCAGAGGGGCTTTGTATGACACAGTCACTGTCATCTGAGTGATGATGCTGGGAGAGACATGTCTAACCTGCTCTTGCTATTTTGCTTTTCCTTTTTATTTTATTCTCTGAGTCACTTTTACTGGGGCAGTATTTTCTGCTCTCAGCCCCTCGGAGACAATCCCTTGGCACAGGTTGTGCCTCACACGGTGGCCAGGGTTGCTTGTGAAGAGCATGAGGGCTGCTATAGTGATACTGAGCAAAAAGGCAGCCTCGGGGGCCCCTCCACCTCCAGTGCTGTAATCCAGCCTTTAAAACTCCTCTTTTCCTGCTCTGGGGACTTGTTACGTGGGTGGGGGCTGCCAGGGAGCGATGAGGAGCCATGGGGATGTTTCTTTTGGTTTTAAAAGCCTGCTTCCTTTTTGCAGCTGAATTTTTGAAAGGCTCCGAGTTGGGGGCGGAGAAGGGGAGGGCAGAGCAGACAGAACTTTGGGAACTGGTTGGCATTTTGGCTGACAGCACCTGGGAGCCAGGATGTGTGGCTGCTTCACCACCCACCCCACGCAGGGCCTGTGGTGAGGTCCTTCCTCAGCCCAGCACCCTGATGCTCTCGTGCCAGCTTGGCTCCAAAAGGATACCTTGCCTGTAAGAAGAGGGATGTCTTTGTGCTCAATTAAGCAATTAGATGCTTCCCAGCTCTCAGCTTCATTATCAGTCTTGGCTTGCAATCCAGACTGACCTGTGACCAGGGGGGACCTGCTCAGTCAAGTGCACAAGACAAGCATCCTTAATTGCTTTGGTGCAATGATTATTTTCATTACAACAGTTTCTTCCTGCAAGAAGCAGGGAACTTCCATCACCGAGGCTCTTATCTGTGAAAACAATTCCTGAACTTCTGAACTATCTGCACTTTGTGCAGTTTGTGACTGTTATCTGTGTGACATGGGACGTGACAACCTTCACTGTCCTCCAGACTCGCATCCTGTATCGCTCTCTCCTCCCTCACCACGCCGTTGGTATCTTTCCCTGCATCACTTTATTCCCAATTAGCCACTGGCACTGCCTCCATACCCTCCTGCTCTGCCTTTGGCACACCCTGGCACACTCCCCACCCTCGGGCAGGTACACAGGGAGGTTCTGAGCCTCTCTGCTGATGGGATGTTTGCCTGAGCTTAAAGGCAACACCCACGTGCACACCTTGCTGGGGGAGCTGCAGGTGTTGGGGTGTGTCAGTGTGAGTGAGTCTCACAGAGGCTGTGCCAGCCTGGCTCAGTGCTGCAGGCTGGCATCAAGCCCTGCATTGATGGCACACTCTGGGTATTGCCTCCTGTGTGGATTTCTCACTTGGAGCTGATGTTTCCAAGAAAATAAATCCGCCCTGGGACGGGATTTTGCACAGGAAAGGGGCTGTTTGTCATTGCCAGGTAGTGCCTCTCACCTTATGCTCAATTCTGTTTAATTTTGGGAGTTGGCACCGTGAGTGAGTGTGCTGGAAATGGCATCGATCCCAGAACCACATGGCCTTGTGTGCAGAAGTGACCAAGTTTGATGATGGGAATCGAGCGTGGCCTCACAGAGCTGATGCCCCCTCTGAGCCACAGTGCCAGAAATATCTGATGCCTGTTCAGGAAAAGCTCCAGGGAGCCAACAGCACCTCCTGCCCACAGCATCCAGATGAGGAAACCTCAGAGCTCGGATGTGAGGCAGGGGGAGAATCTGCCACAGCCCCCAGCTGACCTAAATAACACACACACCCCAGTGCTGTGAGAAAAGCAAAGTCATTATTGGCAAAAGAAGCTGTGAGGATGATGACCAGGCTGACAATTGCCAGTGGTATCGGCAGGATGATTTCGGTGTTGTTGAGGTTGTTGTTTTCTAATGAACAAGATCTTTTGTTGCAGCTTGTGCTGCTGGGCACCACCGGATGGTTTTTAATCCCCTTTGCCTCCTTTAGCCAAGAAGAACAAAACCTCAGGCGTGGGGGACAGACCGACATCCCACACAGTGACTGTGGCACCTTGCAGCGGTGGCTGTTGTCACCGAAACCCTGGTTGCCTGTACCACTGCTGCTTCCTTGCTGCCTGCTGGCCCCTGGCCCAATTCTGCTCCAATTGTGCTTCTCAGCCCCAGTTTCCAGGCTGTTTTTTGGGATCAGTCAAAGGGAGCACTGCTGGGCTGCTCCCTGCTGCGACCCAGTTTGCTGGACGAGGTCTTTGTCCTTTGGAGGAGAGGGATGACAAAATACACTTGGTGGGGGCTACTGAGAGATGCCCCCAACAAGACCTAGAAACCTCAGCTTCTCTTTTAGTACAATATTCCTGGGTTTTCTTCCTGCTCCACGTGGCCTTTGGGGATGTGTTTCAGACTGTAACTTGTTTTCTGGTTGAATAAATCAGCACCTGATGTGCAAACCTGGCTGCACGTCCTGTCCGTGTCCCAGCCAGAGGATCTGCTGCCCATTTTCCTCACTCCCAATTTCTTCCTGTGGACCCACTTGGCGTGACATGTCCATTCTCCTAGTGCAGAGCCACTTTGAGTGGTTTTCCAGTTCATGTGGTTTGTTATGTGCTAGAAAGAAAGAGGAGAGGTTCAGACTAGATATAAGGAAGAAATTTTTTATGAGGAAATGTTTCATGTGGAAGCACAGGTTGCCTAGAGAAGCCGTGGCTTCCTCGTCCCTGGAAGTGTCCAAGGCCAGGTTGGATGGGGCTTGGAACAGCCTGGGGTAGTGGAAGATGTCCCTGCCCATGACAGGGGCTTGGAATTGGATGAGTTTTAAGGTCCCTTCCAACTGAAACCATTCTGGGATTCCCATGGAGCACTGATAAGACTTAAATGTCTGAGCCAGTACCTCTCTGTTTTTGGGAAGGCTGAGCAGAACAATGCCTACTGCTGCTCCTATACTGCCAGGAATTAGCCAAATCTGCCAGTTTGGCCAGAGCAGAGTTGAAGGATTTTGGCTTTTCCCAGCTGGTGGAGAACATGTGCCTCTGGCATCATGCTTCAAACTGGCAAGTGTGGGGAGACGTCAGAGGAAGCCCCATTCCCTCATTTTCCCTTTGCAAAAGCTGGGGGCATCTTCCAAGCCCCCCACCATGGGGACAGCCATCCTCATGACAGCAGCCATGGATGTGATCAAAGTAGGTCTGAGCCTCCCCAGCCTCCCCTGTGCTGGAGGAGGGATGGATGCTGCTCACCATGGCAATCGCTCTGCTCGGCACAGAATGCAGTTCCAGGTACTGGGACAAAGCCTGGCTCTAATTGCTGTCCTCTTGGATGCTCAGCTGTGCCTCTGCCTTGTCGTGAGCCTGAAATAAACGCTGTCCCCCAACGTGACTCAGAGGCACATGAAGGAAGGGACTGGTTTCATGACAGGCTGAAATATGTTGGATTTCAGGAGGCCGGCTCCCTAGCAAGGGAAATGCCCAAAAACCTTGTCCTTCCCTGCCAGAGAGGGTGAAACACAACCAGGGAGGCTCCCCCACCATCGTGGATGCTGGAATAATTGATGGCTCCATGCTGCTTGTCACGGCCCAGTGTCATAAATGCTTAAAAGGTTTATTTACCAATTCTGAAAACTCCTGAGCGCATCATGTTTAATGCAAATAGAGAATGTGTTTAGGAAGATATAAACCATTCCTAGAGGGAAAGGCAGTCCATTATCTCCATGCAAACACCTCCCTCCCTAGCTGTAAGCCAAACAGCAGGGAACTGAGCAAGACATGCTGATGAGAATAACTAATGCAGGCCTATCCGACCATGGAAAGGAAGGATGGGATCATCTGGAGCAAGGGAGGCAGCCTTGCCAAAACAAACCATACCATGTGCTGGTTGCAAAACTTCCAGTGCTGATTCCCAGCCAAGCAGCTCATGCTCTTGGAGCCACCTTTGTTCCATGTTCTGAGACCAAGTCAGGTCATCAGCATGGTATAGAGGAGCCCTGAGGATGTGAGATGAGAATCCAGCTCATCCAGAGCAAGAAGCAGGCTCTGAGGGCTTTGCTCTTGCTGTACCTCCTTCTGCTTTGCCATCTCTTTGCCAATGCCTGGGATCCATGAGGGTTCCAGCACAGCATTGCTGTCCCAGATTTGCCTCCCTAAGGATCAGCAGATTACTGCAAAATCCTTCCTGGTTCTGGTGCCCTCTGGATAGGTCCTGGCTGAATGTGGAGCCAAACCCTCATGCTGTGAAAGGAACGTCCTTCTCAGTGTGAGTAAAGAGCTGCAGAGCATCCCCAGGGATGTCAGGGTGTGTTTTGAGGGCACAGCCAGGCCAGGATTCCTCAGGCAGAAGGCACATCCCTGCAGGGGGATTTGCTTTCCTCCCAAACCCAGGCAGTGCTGGTAGCAGGGACATGGATTTTTTGGCTTCCTCACAGAGGAGACTTGTGTCATTTAAAAATAAACACCACGGAGATGATGCAAAGGGTTGTGCAGCTGCTGCTGCTTCACAGTGCAGCCAGATTTGCACCTTCACATCAGAAATGATTTTAAGCTAAGCCAGTGTGAGCCTTTTGAGCACAGGGAGCTGTGCTGGGCACTGGAGGAGGGCCAGCCCTGGGGACTGTGCCTGCATTGCCTGGGGCCACGCTGTTGTTCCTCTGTCTGTGCTTGGCTCCCTGGAAAAGGAATTTCCCTGTGATTTCCAGAGTGTACATCACCCAGATGCTGTGGTTTTGCTCAGTTCTGAGCATATTACATTTATTCCATGTTTTGTTTCCTTGCTCCAATCCAAACCGATGATTAAATGTCTTGTTCTGGGGTCCTAAAAACTCCTCAACCATAGAAAGCCTAGTGGGATCAAGCTCCAGAGTGAACAAAGGATATCATCCAGGTTCCTAAACCACAGAATTTAAGTATTATTCTGGACTTGCTTGGTGCATGAACTTGCCATCAAGCCTTTGAAATATGTGTTTCCAGCTGCCTGGCCTTCAGCCGTGCAGGCAGGACTGTCTCTCTCGACTTTTATTTGGGCAACAGGGAAAATCCAGAGGTTTGCAGGGCTTAGGGAAGATGGACACCAGGGATAAAAAGCTATCCCAAGCCTGCAGGTAGCATTATGGAAGCACTTTCCAGCTGAGGAGCCCAGGACTGTGGGCAGGAATAACTCTCCTGGCCCTGACAGACTGTGGCTGGATGTGCAGGAGAGCTGTTATTCCACTTGAATTTTAGCCTCCAGGGTGCTCATTAAAAAAAGGCTCAAAGTTTCCTACCTCATGTGTCAACAACATGTGGAGAAACACTGTGTAGAGAGCTCTGCAGGTCTCTTATCTCCTCTCGTGTTATTAATGGTATTTTTTTAATCACAGCGTCGTCTCTTTTGTCATTGTGCGTTTGTGTCGGAGCCGGGTGCGATGCTGAGCCTGCCAAGCCCTGCTCTGGGCAGGGCTCAGGGGGCTGAAAGGAGGGGTCACCATCATTCCCCTCACAAAGGAGTATTTGGAAGGTTAAACCCAAAATGCCTGACCCAGGCTGTGTTGGAGGAGCTGCGCTCACACTCGAAAACGCCTCGTCTCTCGTATTTTCCTTCTGCTGTTCCAATCCTCCCCCTGACTGTCAGGCTCCAGCCGTGATTCACTCCTGGGCACGTGGCTAACACATGAAACGCTGCAAAATATTTTGATGGAGGGGAACCGGGGGTGGGAGCACGAGATAATCCAGCCCATTGTTCCCAAGCCTTCGAGTCCTGCGCTGAGGCGTCGCAGCCTCAAGCGTTTGCAAGGGCGGCTGTCCCAGAGCTCTCAGTCATGATGGAAACTGGGATTTGTGAATAAGGCAAAGCGTTTGATATCACAAGTCAGTGGGACTGGTATTTCCAGGAGCAAGCAAGGGCTGTGAGTAGAAATAGCTGCCCCAGATCAAGCCCTGACTCAGCTGATTGCTTCTGCCTTTGGGAGGTTGAGTAGGCCCGGGTGGAAAAAGGGATTTGGAGAGGGGACCCCCTCAGCAGCTCCCACTCCCAAAGCTCCACATCTCCCAGGGAGAAGTGGGTGATGCTAATTATGAGTTGCTGTTTTTAAGAGCCCTTGTTGTCTCCCCAACAGCTTCACAGAAGCCATGAAGAGCCAGCCAAAGATGGAGGGCTGGGACTGGCACTGGATCTACTACTCAGGCTTGGCCATCTCAGCTGTAGGGACCTTGTTTGTCATCTCCAGCTTCTTAGCACTGGGATTCACGGGGACGTTCCTAGGTAAGCACTGAAAATCCAACAGCTTTACCAGAAAGTGCATTTAATCCTTGCAGGGATCTCTTGCTAGGGCAGAGTCCTGTGGGAATTTCCTCGTCCTTGCCTTCAGGGCTGTTAGATTTGTCATTATGATACCAAAGCATGACCCAATCCTGCTGTTACCTGAGTTACCTCTCACAGAAGGGATGGCACAGTGGTTTTATACAGCAAATCCCATCACCTCCAGCATCAAGCCTGGAGGTTTGGAGCACAGCTGCTCATCTGCCAGCCCAAACACCTTCCAGAAAAGGGACCCCAAGTTCGAGACCTCACAAGTGGCACTGGCACAGCGTGTGTGAGCTGTCCAGCAGCCCTGCTCCGAGCACCCACCTGCTCATCACACGTGCTGAGGCAGGCTGTTGTTTGCTCTCCCCTCTGCAATAAACCTGATGTTCGTTGACAGATCCTTTTATCTGCTGCTTTATGGCAGAAGGCATTTTCCACTGTGCCTGCTTTCACATTTAGAGCATAATTCTGTTAGCATTGTTGACTCTGAAAACATGCCAGTATGTGTGGAATTCATAAAAATAAAGTAGAGACAGGAACAATAAATATCCAAGGAAAGGGGCAGCTCCTGCTGGCTGAAATAATCACAGCCCCAGCTTTGACACCTCATTTAGGCTGTGCTTTTGCAAGTGCTTTACAAACCAAATTCAATTAGCTCCTGTGGCGTCGCTAGGAAGAAGAGAGGGACGTAATAAGCCTTCCTGGTTTCAAGTGGAGTTGCAAAGAAATGTGTTGAGTTGGCCGAAATCCTGCTGCCAGAAATAGAGCTCAGCAGCCCTAAACATGTGCAGCCTCACTTCTGGTCCCCTGTCACACCCCTGTCCCTCAGCTACCGGCCACCAGCATCCCCCAGAATCACTCCAGAAGTGATGTTGTGCCTGTGGAGACATGTCCAGAAAGGCCAGGCACAGGAGAACCCATCAGCTAAAGCTGCTTGAACGCTCCTGAAGTTCAGCCAGATCTGCAGTTGTTTACGTAAAGCCTGATTCATCCGACCAGGAGGATCCACTGGACTTGAACCGCTGGGAAAAAGCAAACAAGTGAGTCAGGCTCAGCGTAAGAGGTGAGAGGGCCCTGTCCCTCAGATCTGGATCCCCCGAGGCAGGGGAGAGGTGGGTGTTCGTGGTCCATATAAGGCATTTCTGCCCCATGCTCTCTGCTGGGGAGGCTTTCCATGCCACCACTGCCCTGGACTGACATGGCAAGGACCAGCTCTCTCTGCTAACAGGGCATGAGAGGCACAGGGCAGAGCTGAGCCAGGGTGGGGACATGCCAGGAGCACATGCCAGTACAGCCAGACTGGCTCAGGACCTCTGCAGCACTGAGGCATGGCCCAGCTGGAGCCCCACAGAGGATCCATCCTTGGACTGCTAAATTTTCTCCACTCCACACAAGCCCCATGAATCCAAGTCTGCAAAGTCTTGATGGAGAATGTCCCTCAGCGTGGTTTGTTACTCAGCCATGGGGAAGACAACAGCTCTGCAGGTCTCTGAGGATCTCAGGTGGGATATTCTCTTGCTCAGGACTTCCAACATCCATGCAGGACTTTAGTGCTGCCCTGATGCTGCAGGAGGAGCAAGAACTCCAGGTAGCAAAGGGCTGCACTGCTTTGGCAAGGAGGGGCATCCAGCTTCTTCTCACTGTTGACATCTGAGCTCCAGAGAAGTTTTGAGAGAGCCTCTGACACACAGGCACTTCAAAAATTACTGGAGCTGGATTTACCCCTTTGTGAGTTTTTCTACAGCAGTGAGAGCTGAACGAGGCACAGGGCTGCCTGTTGAATTCCTTACAGCACATTTAGGCTTTGGAGCAGCTGCAGAACACTTTGTCTCTCCAGTGTGGGCTAGATGGTGCAGTGGGAGCTGTGTGAGTCAGCCTTCCCCAGCAGCCTGCCTGTGCCACCCCATCTCCAGCACAGCAGCACCAGCTCCAGGTGCTGTTTGCAGCAGCTGCATGTGGCCTCTCTCCCTGGCAGAGCCATCCCTGGTGCCCTGTCTCCATGCTGTGCCCTCACTGGGTTTTGGGAATCGCTTCAGCATCACTTCAGCACCCTCCTTGTTTGCCCTGTTTCCCAAAAAACACAGTGAGGAGGGCTTGGTTTATCTCAGGGCTGAGGACATGGAGAGGCTGCTTTGCCTGTCTGAGCCCATCTGCCTCATACCCCAGAGACATTTCTTCCAACACTGACCAAGATTTCAAGTCAATCTGACTTCACCAAAGTCTGTTGCTGGGCCTAGAGAAGCTGACAACTCCCCAGGGTGAAGCAGAGGTGGTGCTTCAGCCCAGGTCAGGCTCCAGGGATTCTGGGGGGCCTTGCAGAGTGCACTGAATGGATTTTTGCTGCTGTGATCCCACCCTGTGCAGTGAGATGGCTGCACAGACCTCCAAAGCATAGCTCAAGTTGGATGCCAAAGTGCCTCAGCTTGGCAAGGAGCTGATTCCTGATTTGAGAGCTCAGCAAAGGCACAGGAGATGCCCAGGGTGATGCTGTGCAACACAACACAACACAACACACAGGGTTGTGCCTAAGCACCTCTCTGAACATAAACACATAGAAACCACCTCTCTGGTGTCATGTTCATTGACCTGTGCAGGTTTAGAGGCAGAGATTACATTGGAAAAGCTCCTGGGGAGCTGCCTGTGTGCTCCTGCTCGTGGGGAGCCTGCCTGGGGGGGTTGCACAGCCCCACCAGTGCTGGGCACAGATAAGCCCCTGCCAGCCCCATGGACCCAGGGCTTTGTGTGAACCTCCTGAGTTCCAGTGCCATGTGGGGATTGAGGTGCTCAAGCTCAGATGTGAGGGCGGGCAGGGGATAATGAAGCATTTTGACACATAAGAAAGCACAGAACTGGCTGTGGCAGGGGGTGATGTGTTCTTTCTACCAGAACAATCTCAGAGATGTATTGCCAAGTAACTGTGAGAACATATAGTATGAATACAAGGCAATTATCTCACTTAGTGGCCTGCAGTTAATGCCCAAAAAGCATTGTGTAATTGGGCAGGGGCTGTTTATCCTTAGAAATAAATGTTTTAGCACCACGTGAGGTCAAAGAAATTACACTACGATCCAGGTAATAATAATAACCTTGAATAGTTTGCACTCCTGTAATGCCTTTCATCTGGATTTGTGAGCACTTTCTCACCATACATTAATCCTCACCACCCTGTGTGCTCCAAGAAAGACTGGTGTTATGATCAGTGCACAATAGCACCGGGAGGGATGGAGGAGGATGGAGCCCAAGGTCAGGGAAGGGGCTGGCAGCAAGGCTGGGAACACAGCCCAGGGTGGTGGCAGTGCCCTGGGCTGAGGGTCAGTGCTTGTGCAGTGGCCACAGAGCATGGATGGAGCAGTGGACAGAAGGGAACAGAGCTGGGGAAGGGTCTGGAGCACCAGAAGGGACTGAAAGAGCTGGAGGGGGGCTCAGCCTGGAGAAGAGGAGGCTCAAGGAGAACCGTTTGGCTCTCCCTGGCAGGAGGGTGCAGCCAGAGAGGGGTCAGGCTCTGCTCCCAGGAAAGGGACAGGGCAAGAGAAAATGACCTCAGGTTGTACCAGGGGATGTTTACATTTGATGTCAGGAAAAAACTCTTCACCAAAGGGGTTGTCAAGCCCTGGCACAGGCTGTCCAGGGCAGTGGAGGGATTTAAAAGTCACATAGTGGTGCTTTGTGGTCTCACTTGTAAGACCAACAGAAGCAGAGAGCTGCATCCTGGCCCTTTACCCCCCTGAAATGTCACTCACGAGCTGCACATCTCCCTGTCATTTCTTTTCCAAGCTCCTCTCAGGAGGGTGGAAGGATTACTCCAAGGTAGATGGGAAGCTGGTTGGATGCTGACAGTTCTGAAAGCTTTCCTCATTACAGATGACAATCACTCATTATCATCATCACTGCTGATAACTGAGTGTTTTGTAGGCAGAGGTGCTATTTTCTGAAATTCTGAGAAATTCTCTGAACTATGAGATAAGGGTGACATTATGGATGAGGGCATTTGGTCGTGGTGGTCGTGATTATAGCAGCTCCAAGCTCCATTACACAGCACTGGGTTTATTTTCACATTAAATGGATTTGATCCCATGCACTTTTCTTCCTCGTGGAGTGGCATTTGACAGGCAATTTTACAAATGAGAAAACCAGAATGAACCAGTTGGGACCTCGAGAGCTGAGTCCTGATGAGGGACGTGGTTGCCATAACCTCATTGCAATGCAGGAACCCTCCTGGTGGGCAAAGAGCCATTCCTGGAAAAGCTGATAGACACAGACTAAACAAACAACTTATTTGTTGCTGTTTCCTCAGCCTGGAAGTCAGTCAGTGCTGGAACTCTCTGCTGTGTATCCCTGGCAGGATGGATGTGGCACAGGAAGGGTATCAGTGTGCCATAGCCCCCCACAACTCCCAGTTTCATGGAGCCTAACCAGAAACTCTCTGCTTGCTCTTAGGTGATTATTTTGGCATCCTGATGGAGGAAAAAGTGACCAGCTTCCCCTTCAGCATCCTGGATAATCCCATGTACTGGGGCAGCACAGCCATCTACCTGGGCTGGTCCCTCATGTGAGTACCTCTGGCTGGAGGGCAGGTGCCAGGGTGCACTGGGGGCCAAAAAAACCACTCTGTGTTGGCAGGGAAAGTGCAGCATGCCCTGACTTCTGACTCCCTGGCTATTTTTGTGCGTGGAAAAATCTTGTGCTGTCTCGAAACACTCGCAGCATTTGTTGTAGAAAAATAAATAGCAAGTGCTGGGGGAGAGGAGGCATCAGCAAAGGCTCTGCAGCTGAACGAGGTCCTTGGCAGGCTCTGCACGTGGAAAAATCAACACTCAGGGCCAAATTCATGCAGGGTGTCACTCGGCAGGGGCAGGGCACTGGTACTGGGGAGCAGTGTGACCCTGCAATTACTCTGAAAAAAGCAAAACAAGCCAAGGCAGCCTTTCCCCCAGCCCACGGTGATAACACTTCCGAAACCCTCCTTGTGTGATACAACACAGCTTAATAGCCTGCTTAGGAGGAAATGAATAGGCTGTAATTTAGCAGCAAATGAGCAATATACTCTATTCAGTGTAACAAGTTTGATGTGGTTTTCATTTAATATCGCATTTTATTTATTTGCCCAGGAGAGAAAAAAAAAAATAAGCAAATCCTGGCTGTGTTATTTCAGGAGCCCATGGAGTGTTGCAGGCCTTTATCACTGGGTATTTTGCACTGTGTGACCACCTCTCCTCTGCTTAGGTGGAAAAAATGAAGTGCTTTGCCACTTTCTGGTCATTTTTTCAGCCATGTGTGCAGCCCCTGGTAATAAGTAAAGCTGATGGTTTCTCTCCTGTCTCCACTGAGCCTTGTTGCTGTTAGTTCTGCACTTGAAATCTCCCCCTGGTGCTGTCAGGGTTGGCTGTTTCCCTTCCTGGCAGAGCCTCGATGCTGGATGGGGTTTGAATCCTGGGAAATGGTGCAGGAGAGCCAAAGGGATGCAGTGCTGGGCACAAGAGTTGGCCACAGGGTCTGCAGCAGCACCATGGAATTGTGGATATTGCTGTAGGAAGTGGGGCAGGATGAGCCCCCCAACACCACAACCCCCCACAGCAGCACAGGAGTAGGGATTTGACCAGGTGGAATTATAGGGAGATCTTTATTTGTTTTAAAATCAGCATCAAACTGCTTCCTAAAGTGCAGAATCCACTGAACCCTCCTGAGCTGTTTGTGTCACAGAATCCCTTTTTCACCCCTCTCATTGTGGTCTTCCACCACAATTCTGGGCAAGAGCAGCTCCAGTCAGCTCAGGATAGCAGTGATTGCCTCCTTTTTCTCATTAAAAGGCTGCCACCATTAAGCCCAGCGAGGTGTGACAAATAATTGCTGTGAACAAATTGCTGGAGCTGTGCAAAGTGGCACCAAGACACCACCCACCTGCCTGGGGGAAGCTCAGCACAACCCTTCTCACGATGGTTTTGGCTGTTTCTCTTCCCTGGGACCTCAGTTCATACAATCACAGAATCACTTAGGTTGGAAAAGAATTATAAGATCATCGAGTCCAAGCATTAACCCAGCACTGCCATGATCAGCACTAAAACATGTCCCCAAATTCCACATTTATATGGCTTTTAGACCCCTCTTGGGATGGTGACTCCACTACTGCCCTGGGCAGCTGTGCCAGGGCTTGACAACACTTGAAGAAGAAATTTTCCCAATATCTAAACCCCCTGTGGGGCAACTTGAGGCCATTTCTTCTTTTCCTGTTGTTTGTATCCCTGGCTTCACCCTTCTGTCTGGGAGTTGGAGAGAGAAGGTTTCTCTTGAGCCTCCTTTTCTCCAGACTGAGCCTCCCCCATCTCCCTCAGCTGCTCCTGGTGCTCGAGACCCAACCCCAGCTCTGTTCCCTCCTCTGGACACCCTCCACTGGGTGATGTTTTGGGGGGTCCACGCTTTCTCCTGAGGTCCCAGGGCTTTCAGAGATGTCAGGTGTCTGCCTTCAGAGGCCAGAGCTGATGTTCCATCTCTGTGGCAGCAGGAGGGATGCAGGAGGAATCCTCCAGCTGTCTGATTCTGGCCAGACCTAAAACACAGAGCACGTTTGTCCTCTCTTGGTAATGCATCACCCTCCTTTATCGTGACACCAGAACCCAAAGGACTGATCCATTCTCATCCAGAAGGGATGAAAACACATCACATCAACCAGCCTGTCCTCTGACTCCAGTCCAGCCTTAAAAGCATCAAATGGGGTGACAACCCATAGCCATGGGGAGCTGCAGCAAGCCTGGGGACAGACAGACTTCCTACCCCCCACAAAAAAAAAAGTCCTGCCAGGACAACAAAACCTTCCTGACTGATTCATCATCACTGCTGCAATCAGATGTGGCCCAATATGTAGGTCAAACTCGTAAGAGGACAGGAACAGTTCACCCAAATGCTGCTCATCACCTGTGTGGAGCAGCCTCGTTTCTCCTGAGAGACAAATGGAGCATTCAGTGTGTGGGGACAGCTTTGTGTGCCTCTGGTAGGGGAGTGTTCTAACTCACAGCAACAGGCTGTGTAAATCAGAGCTGGAGCTGCAGCCAAATGATGCAATTAGAGGTCTTGCTGTCAACAAACAATCATGTAAATTTGTTCTCTCTGATAGGAATCAAGAAGGAGACATGACTAAGCATGTAATAGCAGGAGCTTGGGAGAGGAGGAAGTTGCCCGAAGCTTCTTAATGAGGGAAAAAGTTATTACAGGATGAAAATGGTGAAAAGCTGGAGATTTGTGGGTGCCTCTCCAGGGACTGATGAGGCTGGGTGGTACCTGGAAGTGGCTGCAGCGTGTGGTTTAGGTAGTTCAGTCTCTCTCTGCAGATGTGTTTTCCCTGTAGCACAAGTCACCTTGCACCAGGATTGTGGGATGTTTATCCTCATAAAATCACAGAGTGCTTTGACAGGGTTTGAACTTGAAGGCTTATCTTAATTGTCCCTCTTAGTTCGGACACTGGTGATTGCCTTTAGCTGCTGGTGGCAGCTCTGGGAGGGATGAGAGCTGGCTGTCAGCAGATAAAGTACTCAGCTGGTCCTTGGTGGGGAAATGTGCAAGGCCAGGCTGGACAGGGTTTGGAGCAGGCTGGGATTGTGGAAGGGTGGGATGAGATGGATTTCCAGCTCCTTTCCAGTTGAAACCATTCCGTGATTCTGCGATTCTGTGACATCTCTCTTCAGAGCAGGAGGGGAGGAGGATTTTTGGTCCCAAAGCTATGGCCTGTGCTAAAAGGAGCAGCCATCTCCATTGTATCCTCAGTTTTTGATCATTTCTCTCTATAACCAAGCAGTGAGGAGCAGTGGGTGGCATCAGTCCCCTGTGGTTTGCCTGGTGACACCTCACTGGAGGACACAGATGAAATGGGTTTAAAAGAAATGTAAAAAGAAAGAAAATTAAGTGAAAAAGAAAATAAAAAGACATTAAATGGGACACCTTGAAATGAGTTTAAAAGTGAACCAAGCCCCCAGCACCCAGCCCTGATGCAACACCCACCCCAGCACCTTTCCCAGGGCAGGAATGGACCTTCCCATCCCTCTCCATCCCCATCCTTGCACTGGCTGAGCCACCACGTGGGGCTGGACCGTGCCCTACACTGCTCTGGTGTCCCTGTACCCTGGGTGTCCCATCTTTTTGGGACACCAGGCATTTCCCTCAGAGCATGGGCTGGGAGCTGCAGCTCTTAAACATCCCTATAATCTCAGGATTTAACATCAAAGCAGGAGCTCTCCTAGAAGAGACGTGCAGGGATCAGACTTAAAAGAAGTCGCTGAAGTAGGCTGGGTGAGAGTCTTTGCCAAGTAACATCTGTCTAAGACAGTTAACATTAAGCACAAAAAAAAACCCCAACCCTTTTGTTTGCTTCTGTTTAATGAGCAAGCAGAGCTCTCTGCAGCCAGTGTCTCATTTCACTTTCTCAACCAGGTCTTGCATAAGCCCATGTACTTACCTGATCTTTTCCTTCTCTTTCAAAACAGGCACGCCAGCCCAGCTGGCCTTTTGCTGACAGCTGTAGTGGCAATTTCCTACACAATTGCTGTGCTGTACGAGGGGTGAGTAGCTGTGCAGAGCTGGAGAGCTTCTAATTATTTCTACCAGCTTTAACTCTCAAGGTTTCAGAGAACTGCACAAGTAGAGATGTGGTTTTTTTTTCCAATTAATTCAGCAGGGAAGAAGGAAAACAGAGGATTATTTTTCAATTGTTTTGATAATGGGCAGATTCCACTCTGAAACTATTTGCTGAGTTCTAGGAACATTTGTGCCGTTTTTTAAATATTTTTATCAAAATGAGGCCATTTTTCCTTTTGGATGCCAGATTCTGTCTATAGAAGAACAACAAGGAAGGCAGTGAGAGGACTCATTGTGTCTTCAGTAGAGCCCCCTACAAGAAGCACTTGCATTTTGTAGTTCCTTGGATGGGCTTCTCTGCTGTTTTACACCACAATAGCCCAGCCAGCAGCACAGGATGGAGCAGCACAAAATAACTCCCAGAAGTAGCAGTTGTACTTCAGCAGTGAAAGGTCTTTTGTATTTGCAAGGGAGGAGGAGCTGCAGAGGGCAGTGGGCTGCATGAGGGAGAGTCTGGGTGTGTGCTGAGCCTTGTCCTGCTCAGCACAGGGATGGTCCTGTAGCTGCTCCACAATCCAGAGAGGCTGAAACCAGGATTGCCACGGCACAGGAATTGTCAGGCTGTGCCAACCTGTGAAGGCCCAAAGGTGAGCGCTCAGTAGCCTTGATTTTAATTCTTCCTCTCTTTTGTCTCTGCCCCCTCTGTCCCCAAATTCCCATCCTCCCAACCACAGGCCTTTCACAGAGGAAATCTATCGGAGGAAGCAGAAGGGAGTGAAGAGCAAGTAGCCCCAGGTACGTTTGCTGATGGGAGAATTTCAGGGGCTGCTTTGCTGAATGGGCCCACCAACCAGCACCCCTGCCCAGTCCTGCCTTCCCTGGCTCCTCCAGAGCCCTTCCCACACTTCTCAAAGCATTTGAGCTTCAAGCCTCTGCAGAATGCCAGGCAGAGAGGCTTTTCACAGCAGCAGTTGTGTCCGCCTCTTGGCACCCGACCAGCAGCCCCCAAATTGTTTTGATTATACACTTGAGAATCAGTGCGAGGGAAAATTGCTGGGAAGCTTCGAGGCTCCAGGCTTAATCTGAATCAGGCAGAAAAAAACAGCTCTTGGCCATGGCAGGTGCTCCAGAGAGTGGCAGGGATGGTGTGAGAGGGCACGTGTGCCTGCTCATCCCTCAGGGAAATGGGGCATCCCTGCTCCAGCTGCTGGAGCCAGGAACATTTCTGCCAGTGGGCTCAGCCTGAAACCTCAGCCCAGGCTTGTCTGGGGGGCCAAAGGCTTCTCCAACAGCACAAGCTCCTTTCATGGGGGTTCATTGCCACCTTGGAACCCCCAGTGCGTTTGCCTGCTGGTTGTTGGAGAGTTGGGACAATCCCACTGCACTGCTGAGGTTTTGGCAGCACCAATAGCTGCTCTGACAGAGCTGCTGTGACTCCAGGGAGGTCCCCAATGGACTCTTGTCCCTTTTCCTTTTGCAGAGCACTCTCTCGGGTACCTCGTGCCTCTCCAGTCCCCACACTGTCCGATTTGCCCGTTTTCCTACTGAGATGTATCCTGGTAATTAACCCAGCAACCCTTAATGAGCCGACTGAGCTCCCTGCAGCACTGCAAGTGACCAGAGGAACAGCCTGAGCTGGTGGCAGCTCTTTGCCACAGCCTGTGGGAGATGGAGGCCCCTGTCCCCAGGTCCCTGTCCCCAGGTCACTGCAGCTCCTGATGCTCTCCCTGGAGTTACACAGAACGGGACCTCCCCAACTCTTCTCCCACACTGATTATTGGAGATCTGCAGGCAAAAAGGAATTCCCTTTGGACTGCAGGGAAAGCACAGTAATGATGGAAACACCAGGGGCCTTTCCTAAGTGAGCTCTGAGCATATTGGAAGCACCAGCTCCAGCTGATCCTGAAGATGATCTGAAGGTGCTGCCTGAGAGCCACGAGAAGCAAACAAAGCTGGGGTGCAGCAATGGAGAGAGCTTGGGAGCCCCTGAGGATTCAAACACAGATGGGGAAACAACAGGGGAAACTGCTGTGAGCTCAGCAACAGCAAAACCTGCTGCAAACCCAAAAACCAACCCCTTCCTTTTTGGGAAAAGAACCTCCCCATGCAGAGCTGCTGTTTTCCACCCGTACAGAGCCCTGCAGTGTCTCCACAGTATTGCAATGGCACTGAGAAAAGTGACTGAAAAATACAGGAATGTGAATGTATGACCTAAACCCCATGCCAGGGGCATGGAGGGATGGCAGCTGTCCTGTGGGGAAGCCTCAGCATGGAGAAGACCCAGGGGAAGAGTCAGTCCCTGTCTGCACCTCACAGATATCCCACCCCTGGCCATGTTGATGCCCCAGCCCCTCCTTTTCCCTGAGTAGAAATGAGGGTCCTGCTGCCTTTCCCACCACCCAGTGCCTTCCAGCTGATTTTCACTGCCTTGCAGGGGCAGTGGGAGGATGGGAAGAGAGGGAAAGGTTTGTTTCTGCCTTCTGCAGCAGCCAGGTACGGATGTGCCCCTCCGCCCCTGCCACCAGCCTCAGCATGTCCCAAAATTGTCCAGTGCTGAATCCTCCCTTGAACAGAAAGACTCCAGAGGTGATGCTCCAGCCCCAGGCTCTGTTTTCAGGGATTCCCAGAACAGTTTGAGGAATAAACTGTAACTGGCCCAACGATCAGGAGAAGGGAGCTGTGCTGCTGCCAGGCCCCACACGAGCACTGGAATGTGGGGCCACATCTCAGCATCTCATTGTCCCCTCCACAGAGGGTCCTCCCTCTTCTCAGTGTCACCTCCATGAAACGGTTCCATTTCCTTTTGCTTTTACACTTTGTAATTAACTCACCCTCCAGGCATTGCTCAGCAGAATTAAAAGTGTTGGTCTCTTTTCAGTCCAGCCTCCATTTCCTCCGGAAGGGCTCACAAATGCAGTGTTTGTGTTTCATCACTTCAGAACCATTACACATAGATTTCTTTTTTTTATTGCCATCTCATCCACCTTCCTCTCAAAGAATTGGGCATAGTATTTTATTTTTAGATAAGTTTCCACATTCCCTTCACAGCTAATGTTTATAGACGGAGGCTAAACCAGCCCAGTACCCATAGCAACCATTGAGGAGAGGATACATTGCATTATTCAGGCAATTTATGTCAGAGTTGCCAGTCCTGGCTCAAAGTCTCTGATGTCAATAAACTTGGATTTGTTGATAAGTGAAATCAGTATTTACTGAAGAAGCACATGCTCATACGGGAAGAATTATTCCTAACGAGAACACAGTGAGGGCTGCATTTGTGCTGCCTCATTCCCAGCCTGGGGACCGTGTGTGCCTTTCCCAGACCCTGCTGCAAGGCCAGAAGGGACCTCAGTTGTACCATTCCCCTCTCCAACCAATATCAGCCTCCTAAAAGGTGTCTGTCACCACAAACCCCAGTGATGGAGCTGCATCCCATCAGTGATGGAGCTGATCCCACAGCATCCCGTGAGCTGAGATCTGGTGCTGTGCTCACAGACTCCTTCCCCCTTGATCTGCCATTTCCAGCCTTTCCCACTCCCCAGCCGTTCTGTGGCAGCTTTGCATTGCTCCAGGTTTTTTTCTGGGGCTGTGCCAGACACATCCCTGGTTTTAGTAGCTCCTCCTGCAGCAGCCAGCGGGGATTAAACATCTCTGCCTTCACAGAACTGATTCTGGCTGCCAGAAAGTTGGAGTTTGATATTTTAGAGGCATCTGTTCTCTTCTCTGAAGAGGGAAGGTGAGGAGCTGGAGGTTGATGTTCCAGCCCATCTCACGGGGTCTGAGCCCACCTTTCTCCCTGGGGCAGGGGGTGGCCTTGGCCAGGACCACTCCCAGGTGTTGCTGTGCTGCTCCCCAGGGCTGCAGGGAGGGAAACACAGAGACACCATTATTTATGTTGTTTTATGGTATTTAACAATAAGGGATTAGGGAACTCTCCTTGGTTAATAAGGAAAAAAAAAAAAAAAGTGATTCCTCTCCAATTGCTTAATATTTCCAAGAATTTGAGATTACACAGGGAGAGGGTGAAACCTTCAGGCTGAGCTGGTGCTGTCACAGCTGTTTCTCCTCTTCCTGGCTGCAGCTGGGACACATCCTGCATGGATGCAGGGATGGATCTCATGGCCAGGGTCAGAACGTGAGTCCTGCTGCTCCCAAAGGAGAGACCTGCACTGTGGGACCCCCAGGACCAGCTGGTTGCAGCCCCAGCTCTGCACCAGCACAGGCAGGAGCATCCAGCTCTTGCAGAGGCATCAAGGACCAAATGGGGTCCCTGGAAATGGGGTCACGGGGCCATTTTCATACCTTCATGCCTTCAAAATCCAGCGTGGGACTTCCTGGGCCCACTGGAGCTTGGCAGGGAGGTTGTTTGCAGCCTTGGGAATTGCTTCACGTGATGCTGTGTGCTGACGCCACAGATAACACTTCCTTTGAAGTTTGGGATATTTCTCCAGAGCAAACACCAGGAAAGCAGAAACTGGTTAAATCTCAACTCCTACCTGGCAGGGGCACCTGGGTCACCAAGGCCATCGCTCTGTGCTGCCTCAGGTCCCCCCATCCCACCAGGAAACCTCTGTGCCCTCCCTCACGGAGGTTTTCTCTGCGTGGTGGTGTGGTTTGGCATCTCCCCTCCATGGACCTGCACGTGGAAATTCCTGGGGATGAGAGGATCCCCTGCACAATAAACACCCCAGAAACAGCAGGGCCAGCTCCACGCTCACAGCATGCTTCATCCAGGAGCATTGGGGAGGTGGAGGCTGCGTCCTGTGGGACTCTCCTGGAGCAGGGACACATTCCCCAGGGCCCTTCCCTCCGTTGTGACCGCCTGTAACCCCGTGTTTGCTTTCCCCCAGGGGAGGGGCAGCCCCTGGCCCTTGTGGCAAACAAACACAGAAGGGGCACGTGGCGCAATCGGGGCAGCACGTGCAGTGCTGGCAGCGCTGGGAATCTGCCATTCCTGCCTGGCTCCTGCTTGCTGAGTCTGCACGTTGGCTCTTTGGGAAGATGGAAGGGAGTGAGGGCTCCCAAACCCATCCCAACACCGAGGCAGAGCCTTGGCTTTTTTGTCAGTGGTTGGGAGTTGATGTAAGAGCAAAGATGAGCTTTGAGCTTTGGGGGCAGTTTGGGCACTGCTTTATTGGGGATCCCTTAATTTGGAGAACAGGGGACACGACAGAATTTATCTTTGCAGGGGAATAAACCAGTCTGGTCTATCCCTGCTGTGTAGGGAGAACAATCTAGACTTTAAATGCTCACAAAGCATTGGGGAGAACGCTCTGGTGGGAACTATTTCCCATGTGGGAAACCCTCAATGCTAGAGCCCAAACAAATGCCAGGGGCAGGATGGGGATCCCAGGGCTTTGCTGGCAGGTCCATGCTCAGGGATTTGGGATGCAGGCAGTTCCCAACTCACTGGGGTCTAGGGAAAGCTTTGAAATTTCCCCCAGTGCTGAGACAGCAGCAGCAGCAGCACCCCATGCCCACTGTCCCCCTGCCCCAGGCATCACCCCTGTCAGGGACAGGGTGGAGAAGACTCCATCCAACCCAACCCAGCCCATTTCCACCTCCCCTCCGGGGGTCCTTACGCACAGAGCTCCCGCCATGAGGCAGAGGACAAGTGACGAGGCTGTTTTCTTTAATTTCCACACTCAAAAGCCGCCCCGAGACAGCCCGGTGAGCCGTATCCTCCTTGGATCCTGTTTCAAAGGGGAAAAAATGGTAGGAATGTGCTGCTTTTTCCATGTTGCGTTTTCTTCCGGAGGAGCTGTTTACGGAGAGCAGCTCCTTTCCCAGTCAGGGTGGCAGGAGGGCTCAGAGCCGCCAGAATCCTGGGAAGCTGTCGGGGCCAGGCTCTGCTGCTGGGATGGGACCCTCCGGGGTCCTGGGTTTGGCCACTGGCTCGGCCTTTGCCCAGCTCATCTCCCCCCAAATCCCAACCTCTCCGCTCCTCCCTCTGCCAGCTCCTGCCTGGCACTGCCCACCCGGCTCTCTGCCACCTCCTGGGCTTTAATTTCTGTCCTGCCAACGCTGCCAACCCTCGCTATTCCCATGGGAACCTTCCTGAAATCCGCAGCAATGCATCCACTGGGGTCACCGAGCCTCCCCCTCCCCTGTGCCTTGTACTCCAGGCCCCGTTGTTGCCCATCTCTGGTTACAGGTGACATTTCCCTCTAATCCCAGAGATGCTGAAGGAAACTCTGTTCTTTGGAAGGGAGCAGAAGGTGCTGGAGTTTGGGGACACATCCAGGACATGGAGACACCTTTGGTCGTGCCGGAAGGATGTTGCATGACCTGTGGGCAAGAGGATGGGATGAAAGGAAACTGGGAGCAGGGGATTTCCAGGGTGCTCCTGGCTCGGAGCTGAGCACAGGGATGGTGTCTCGAGGGACCTCTTGCCACTCCTTGCCTGGATAACTCCAGGAACTGGGGATTTGAGACATCTCAGGCTTTCAGATTCTCTGTTAATCAAATCCCAAGTGCTAAAAGGAATCAAGAGACATAAAAAGTGTTGCTAAAGAAGCAGGGGGTGGGGGAGGGAAACAAATAAAGCCACTCCCCGGTCCCCAGAGAAGGAGCAGCTTCTGCATCATATCTCATCTGGGAAAAATTATATTTTGGGAATTACGTGCTTCTTCTGAAAAGCCTTAAAGAGATTTAATAAAATGAGACAAGCTAATAATATAGGGAATGAATAGAAACCCTGGATGCTGCATCTTGATTTAATCAGATGCTTTTCCTCAAGGGGACAAGCAAGAACTATGGCTAAAGCCTCCCTTCCCTTCCCTACCCAGCTGCTCCCCTCTTCCTCTGGCCATTCACTCCTTCTCCCACCCCAGGGGAGCAGCCAGAGCAGGATTTGGGGTCTCACAAGCCCCTTCTGTTCACCAGCAGCTGCTGGGAAATGCACAGCCCACGCTGGTTCTTTGGGAGCTGTACAGCCCCCAGGGAGAGGGGCCCTTTCCAAAGAACAGTCCCAGGGGAGAAAAGCAGAATTGGGGAGCCAGGAGAGCTGGGCTTGGCTCCATGTGTGTGATTGCTCCAGAGCCTGGGAATGCTGTGTGCTGCTGCACAGGGGATGAGCCCTGGGTGGGATGTGAAGCATCTTAATGGTGATGCTGAGGAGCTCATGTGGGATGTGCCCTCTCCGTGGCCTGGGACAGCTGCAGGGTCTGCGTGTGCCAGGTGGGAACGGCACAAATGGCTCTTCCAGTCGTGTTCCACTGCTCAGACCTGCAGGACCCGGCCGTGAACCGAGGCCAGCCCAGCCCCGGGGGGATGATCCTTCCCAGCTCCGCAGCACACTGAGAAACCAAACTCATGTTCTGATGTAATTGTCCTTTTCCGAGTATCCCCCGCTCGCCTGTCCCTGTGCTGGGCACCCCGGTGCCTCTCCTGCTTCCTGGAACATTTTGCTGCCTACATTTTTGCCGTGGTGCTGCTGCTGTGAGCTCTGTTTTGCTGCTGCACAGTTCGTCCAAGCCAGGCCCTGGGGAGCCGCATGTTCTGTCGCCGGGATGTTTGTGTGACTTTCGTGGAATTTCCTTTCCTCAGCCGCTTGCTCACGGACACAGGGTGGGTTTTGTTGGTTGGCAGGTGGCTGGTAAACCGAGGAGGGCGAAGATAAGGAGGGAAATAGCAAGAAAACAAGGATTGATGTGTGCTGAAGGTGATTCCATTAGAGGTGTCGCTGGGGTTCGTGCAGAGCATCCTGCCTGCGGCTCTGGCTGTGCTGAGCTGCTGCATGAAAGAGATTCTATCCTCCAAAACCAGACAAGGCACCAAACATCCCACAAATAGCAGGGGCTAACTCTGGCAGCCATGGGGGAAATGCCCTTTTACCTGCCTCTGCTTAAGCCTTGGGCTATTTGCAGTCAGGTCAGAAATAGGTGGTGATTTGTAAAAGAGTCATAACCGTGGGAAGGCTCTGCCTTGCAGCGAGGTGGATCCTTTATCATCAATCACTGGCAGCAGCTCCCAGCAAATGTGCTCTGCTCCTACAGGAGATGAGTTTCTAGATGAGCCTGAGAGGACTCAGCTAATGCTGTGTAATGCTCCCTGCTCGGGCTCTGCGTGACTCCACGAGGAGCTGGGCTCTGGGATGGCACAGGCGGTGCCCACGTCCTCTCCTCTGGGACCTCCCAGCCCCACCAGCTCTCCTCCACCCACCCCAGGTCCCTGACATCCTGTCCTTGCTGTCAGGGGGTCCCTGGCTCTGACCCCACTCCACCAAGCCCACAGGATCCCAGTGCACATCTGTCTCCTGGCACGCTCTGCCCAAAGAATTGTTTAGAAGGAGCAAATGGTTTTGTTTTTTTTCCTGTCAGCCAGGAGCAGGTTTCAAGCAGGCTATTTTTACCTGTTCCTGACTCTATTAATAGTTGTACGGCCAACAATAAATGCTGATCGAGAGATTCGATTCGTCTGTCCTCCAGAGGTTGCCGCTTCCTATTCCCCCCGTTGTTTTCCATCAACCGCCTCAATTAAATGATCTTTTTGTTATTTGGGGTGATACATTTGGGCTTTGTGTTCGGCTATTAAACTTCCTCGCTGTCTCGCTCGCCCGCAGATGAATAAACACAGGAAACTGTCCCACTTTCTCTCCTCCAAGCGTCCTTGTGCCTCCGGGCAGGATGTTTCCCTGCAGGCAGGGACGGGGCAATGCAGCGCTGTTGAAGTTGCTGCTCCCTTCCAGACAGCCACAATCCCTTCGTGAGCCTCCCGAGAGTGTTTCAATTAATGCCCAAGGGTGACACCACGCTCAGGGGAGATGGGAAGCTCAGCACCATCCATTTCCCAGGTGGGGCTGATGAAAGGCACCGCTCTGCCCCAGTCTGGCTGTTCTGGCTGTCCCTGAGGTCCCTCTCTGTGTTATAGGTGAGGCTTCTGCTGCCCTGAACCTTATTAAAGCGTCACCTTTTGGGAAGATTTTTTTTTTTAGTTGTTGTTGGTGTGGTTTGGGGGTTTTTTTTGGTTTTTTTCATTTTTTTTTAATTTTATATTCCTTTTATCATAGAACAGACTGGGTTGGAAGGGACCTTAAAGCTCATCTTGTACTATCCCCTGCCAAGGACAGGGACACCTTCTGCTAAACAAGATTGCTCCAAGCCCTGTCCTACCTGACCTTGGACACTTCCAGCCATGGGTGCAGCCACTCTGGGCAACCTATTCCAGGGCCCCACCACCCTCAGAGGGAAGAATTTCTTCCAAATATCCCCTCTAATTCTGCCCTCTGGCAGTGTGAAGCCATTCTCCTTTGTCCTGTAACTCCATCCCTTGTCCCCAGTCCCTCTCCATCTCTCTTGGAGCCCCTTTAGACTCTGGAAAGGGCTCTAAGGTCTCCTCAGAGCCTTCTATTCCCCAGGATGACCATTCCCAGTTCTCCTAGTATGGTTTCACTGCTGTTCCCATTCCCATTCCCGTTCCCATTCCCATTCCCGTTCCCATTCCCATTCCCATCCCCATTCCCATTCCCATTCCCATCCCCATTCCCATTTCCCATTCCCATTCCCATTTCCCATCCCCATTCCCATTCCCATTCCCATCCCCATTCCCATTCCCATTTCCCATTCCCATTCCCATTCCCA
>VZTB01004663.1:466197-496255 GCA_013397245.1 Thryothorus ludovicianus
TCCCTCCCGAAATCCCCGGTGATCCCCTCATGAAACCCTCAGTGATCCCTCCCGAAATCCCCAGTGATCCCCTCTGAAACCTCCAGTGATCCCCCCAAATGACTCCACAGTGATTCCACCTGTGCCCCAGTGATCTTCTCTGAGACCCTCTCAGTGATCCCTCCTGAAACCCCCACTGATCCCTCCTGAAACTTCCAGTGATCCTCTCTGAAACTTCCAGTGGTCCCCCCAAATGCCTCCACAGTGATCCCGCCTGTGCCCCAGTGATCCCACTGCACCCTGCCAGTGATCTTCCCTGAAACCCTCTCAGTGTTCCCTCGTGAAACTCCCAGTGATCCTCCCTGAAACTTCCAGTGATCCCCCTCAAAACTCCCAGTGATCCCCAAATGATTCCACAGTGATCCCGCCTGTGGCCCATTGAGATCCCCTCAGTGATCCCCCTGAGACCTCCAGTAATCCCTCCTGGAACTCCCAGTGATCCCTCCTAAAACCTGCAGTGATCCCCCTGAAACCTCCAGTTTGGTCCCGCCAAGACTCCCAGTGATTCCTCCCCATGCCCCCCTATTGCTTGCCTGTAAACCTCCCCCAGTGATCCCCCTGCAATCCCCAGGGATCTTTCCTTACCCCCCCAATGATCCCACCTCACATCCGAGCCCCACACAGGAGCTGGGAAGTTGGAGGAAGGAGAGATTGTGGACCCCCACACCCCAAGGGCAGAATGAGGAGGAGTGCTAGGAACCATCCAGGTGTCCCAGGAGCCATTCAGGGACCACACGAACCACACAGAAATCCCAGAAAACATCTGTGTGTCCCAGTAACCACCCCAGGATCACAGGAGACATCCAGGGATCCCAGCAATCCCAGGATCTGTGGGCTGGTCATGGCTCCCAGCCCCTCAGCGTGCTTGGATTGGTGTGCCGAGTCTCTATACATCCCTCTCTTTCAAGCCAAATCTGAGGGAAAAATTTGCATTATTCTGTGTAAATAACCACAGCAGGGTTTTGCTGTCTCTCAATTCTCAGCTTCCCACCATGTTTTTTGTTATTTGGTGTCCTCAGTTTGACTTAAATGCAAATGGGCTGGATGGTGAGGATGTGATCCTTGAAATGCCTTAAGGACAGATGTTTATGTGGGACCAGACTTTCTGCTCAAGGGGGGAAGCGTGGCCACCATCAGGAGGGAAAGCAAGCTGGAGTGTTGGATGAGAGCCTGGGCTGGAGACTGGAGGAATCCGGAGGAAGAACAGAAGTGTGATGTCAGGGCTGGGACTGCTGTGAAGCTGAGAGAGGGAGAAGGAGGAGGAGAGGGCTGAGAGAGCTGGGGTTGCTCAGCTTGGAGAAGAGAGGACTCTGGGGACACCTCAGAGCCCCTTCCACTGCCTAAAGGGGCTCCAAGAGAGCTGGAGAAGGACTTTGGACAAGGGATGGAGTGACAGGACGAGGGAAAACAGCTTCCTGCTGCCAGAGGGTAGGGTTACCTGGGATATTGGGAAAGAATTCTTCTCTGTGAGGGCAGGGAGGCCCTGACACAGGCTGCCCAGAGAAGCTGTGGCTGCCCCATCCCTGGAAGTGTCCAAAGCCAGGCTGGACAAAGTTTGAAGCAACCTGGTCTAGCAGAAAGAGGGCAGGGGATTGGAAGCAGATGATCTTTAAAGTCCTTTCCACCCCAAACCATTCTGGGATTCTGTGAAGAAATGGAGCTCTGGTGTGCCTGACCTGCAGGAGGAAGAGGTGGCTCGGGATGGTGAGTGGTCAAGGCTGGGAGAGGGAGGGAGGCTCCTTTGCACCAAGCAGCCTCAGTGAAGTGCTGCCCTTGTGTTCAAACCACTGTACCCACACAAAGCATCGCAGCATGGATAATGCCAGCCACAGTTGAGAGCTTTTATTCCTGGTTTGGCTTAGACAAAACGCGTGATTTAATTTTTCATTTGAAATAGGCCTCCCTGCTCAATGGTTATAGGCTGAGGAGGACTGGGAAGGCAATTTTCTTTTTTAAACCAATTTCCTTCTGAAAACAAACAGAGGCTATTTATACATCTAATGAGAATGCTGGCAACCATTTAAATGGGGGGTATTGGCTGCTTGCTCTAAATATAGCAGATGCAATCGCTCACTTTGTCCCTACTGTCAGGAACAGATCCTGGTTCAGTAACTGATGCTGGAATGTGCAAAGGAGCCTGGGGGAGCCCAGGTTCCGCTGAGCAGATCCCTGTGGGAAGGCTGGTGGTATTTATGGCCCTTGACTGAGCCAAGCAGGAGGCACAGGATGCTGTGTCCTTCAGATGGGGCTGAGCCAAGAGGTTCATTTCTGCCTCTTTTTAAGGGCTGTTTCTAAAGCAAGAGTTGATTCAGGCTCCATGGGGGACACTTCCCTCAGTACTGTGCTGGTTTTAATTCTCCCCTTGGCTTTCTGGAGGAGGGCAGCAGTAATTGCTGGGCTGCTGGATGCCTGCCTCTGATGGTTGAGTCAGGCAGTTGTTCCAGCAGGTGACAACATGCAGATACCATTCAGTTCCTAAAGTGCTGTCAATCAGCATTTGTTTTTGCCTTTCCATTTCCATTTGCAGTCTGGTGTTCCCAAGGTGCTGAAACACAGCTTCATGTAGTTGGTGTGTCCCTGCCTCTTGCTTTCTCTTCCTTGTGGGAACAGCTCCTCCAGCTCCCCCAGGTCCCCATTTCTGTCCTTTGGGGCTTGTGTCATGTGACAAGCCCAGGGGACAGCAAAGGTGTTTCACAGTCTGGTTAAAGTTCCAAAGGCTCCTCCACCACTGGAGATGCTGGTGAATTGGTTGGGTGAGACTCTGTGGTGTCAGCCTGCCCTAGGGCACAGAAGAGCTGTGGTCTGTAGTGTGACAGTGTGTTCATATCTCCAGTGAGGGCTGCAGGGAGAGGGGAGAGCAGCTGGCAGGTCTGGCAGGGAAGAGAAGATTTTTGGTGTTGTGGGTGTGCAGACAGTGTTGCCCTCAGGTGAGGAGCAATGCTGGTGTGCCCAAATCTTCACCTGTCCTTATGGAGCTCCAAGCTGTGGGACTTTTGTCCCAAAGGGATGACTTTAATGACCCTTTTTATGTCCTTGTAGTGCATTTCTTTCCAAATCCTTTGGCAGTTGTGTTGGGGTCTCCATCTCAGATGGGAGGGCTGTGCCAGCCCATCTGCTGTTCTCAGGAGGAGCTGGTGGTGGGTTGCAGTTCTCCCTAATTTTCATTGTGGATTTTTTCACCCACTATCAGTTCCTCAGCAGAAGGGTTTGAATGAGCAGCCTGTGAAAACTCCATGTGAGGCAGCTAAAGCATGGACAAAGACACTTTGTGATGAATTAAATGAATAATTTCCCCCTGGATTTGGTAATAAACCTGAAGTGCAAATGATCGACCTGTTCCTCAATTTAATTGTGGCTCTTTGTACAATTCACTTGCTGGACAGGCAGGGTCTGAAATGCATGAATGTTTCCAAACCATCTGATTTTCTGTGTACATTCATTGCTCACCCAGACATTTCATTAACCCATTATCCTAAAACCCAGCTGATCAAATAATCCGTATCCAAAGTATCTTTTATTATTGCCTGTTTCTTTATGATACCAATGTTATTCTTTCTTCTCCTGTCATTTCTGTACAGATTGTACCTCTTGTCCTCTTCCAAAGGGAACTTTTGAGGTATTTACCACCAGTTATTTAATTCAGCACCAGGTGACTCTGTGCCTTTCACTATTTCCTTACAATGATTTGATGTTTTTGTATTGATGGTCTGACATTTCACTGGGCTCTGCTTCTCGCCGTTGGACCATCTGGAGCTTGTTGTGCTGTTGCCACCAGCTCCTTTATCGTTTTTTACTATGTGGCTATCACCAGGTTGAACTTTATCTCTTCCTCCTGCTCCTGCACTGCACCATCAGCTGAATTTTCTGTTTCACTCTTGCTAAGCTGCCGTGGTGGGACAAGTCTGTATTGCTCAGTCAGGGAGGTGTTGTCAGGGTTGTGGCTTCCTGGGAGAGGGTGATAGGAATGAGAAGTTACAGCTTCAGCCCTTGGCTGTGGTCAGGTCACCTTTCTGTTAGGTCATGGCTGTGATCCTTCAACTGCTCAGGTTTGTGGCTAAGATCTCTCTAATTTTGACCAGATGTGAATTGGGTCTTAGGCTCTGCCTTGCCTTGACTCCTGGGACTATTTCAGGCCCTGGTGTCTCATTGTGTGCTGGTGGGAGTGGGGTATCACAAGCTGAGCTTCATCCTTTGAAACCATATTTTACCAGGGGGATTTAGGCCCTGGAGGTCTGTCTGCCCCAAACACTCAGCCTTGCACTCCCACATGCTCCCAGAGCTGCTGGTGCCCCAGGTGCCATTGAGATTTAAGATCCAAACAAACAGCACCAAAGACATCCACAGCACCCCAGTACCTCCTGGAGCTGCTGGCTGTGGGGGAAACTGGGCTGCCATGGGAAGAGAGCCATCATCCCAAGACCTGAGAAACGCCACCCTCAAGGAGAGCCCAGTGTGCAGGACAGAGCCTGGGACAAGAGGTGGCACAGGAGGCTTGGCCAGGCTGTAGCACCAGGTTGGGTGTCACTGCAGGGCATTGGCCTGGCCATGGAGCCTCGGGAGGTGAGTGGGGACGATTCAAGGCCACAGGGAGTGTCCAGTGACCTCACCATGTTCTCCAGTGCCACCCCACTTCTGTCCAAACACAGAGGCTGGCTCAGGCCACCCTGGGGAAGGCATCCTGGCCATTGCGTGGGCAGAGGGAGCACCGAGGGCTTCTTGCACAAGATCAGCTACGCAGAAGCACGGATCCAGGAAAACACACAACCAGAGTGGCCACAGCCCCCAGCCTGGCCCAGCTCCAGCTGCAGGTGGCTCTGGAGCTCACTGTCTCCATTGGGCAGCTCTGTGCCCGTGCAGCATCCCAGAGTGCTGAGTCCTGGGAGCCACCAATCCCTGCAGAATCCCATAAGATCATCCCACATCCAGGCTTGAACACACCAGACTGTTTTCCACCCAGGGCAAAGGGACAAAAGTCACCTTGCAGGAGCAAGGCAGGAACTTGGAGTGTGAATTTGGGGTGTCCCCGAGGAAACCTATGCCTGCAGAGAGAAGTGCCCTTGTTACCACTGGGCAAAAGCAGCCCTGGCTCCCTGCTGGCTCCCGCTGCAGTGTGGTGAGTCAGCAACGTCCCTGCCATTATTTACAAATAATGAGTGGGGCTCCGAACACGTGCCGCCAAAAACATGAGGCAGCAGCAGTTTCACTCTCAAAATGCAATCGTGGCCTTGAAGCAATGCTGCAAGAGCCTGCACTGGAGGCCAAGGCTCAGCCCAAGCAAGGATTTCTCGCCTGAGCTCCTGGATGCATACCCAGCGTGTTGGGAAGGTGTTGGAGTGGGACAGCACGTGTGTGCATCCCTGTGCACACCCATCCCTGTGTGTTTGTACAATCCTGGTGCATCCCTGAGCTCAGCCTTGTGCTCTTGTGTCCCTGT
Source organism: Thryothorus ludovicianus (assembly GCA_013397245.1). Lineage (NCBI taxonomy): Eukaryota > Metazoa > Chordata > Aves > Passeriformes > Certhiidae > Thryothorus > Thryothorus ludovicianus. The sequence goes on from VZTB01004663.1 coordinate 471,671, forward strand.
GCTTGTGCATCCATGGATCCCAGGGCAGCACTGCCCTGCACAAGGACACTGTGGGTGTCACAGAGGACAGATAAATTTACCTGGATGCACTTAGTAGACACTCACTAATGGGGCCACATTAAGGACATTAATGAAATCCCAGCTCCCTTTCTTGGAGTCAGTCCTTATTCTCCCTAAAGTGGGTCAGGCTTTGTTTGTGTGTTTGTCAGGGTCCCTTCAAGCGTGGCAGAAAAAGCCATTACCTGATGCTGTAACCCTTCAAAATGTTTCTCTTGGGTTACTTAACACAGGGGGAGAGGAAAGGAGCTTTATTCAGACTTTGTTTTGGCACCAAAGAAAAAGCATCTGGTTAAGATTTCAGCCCATCCTTCACTTGAATTGCAAACAACATTTTGCTATAATTGGCCTAATTACTGAAATTAGAAAAAATTTATATGGGCTTTGCAAGATCAGTCAGGTGTCCTTAAAGAATAATTTTACACAGCAGAGCAGAGGGTTTCTGGGGCAGCACTGGCACCATGGGAGACACATCTTGGGAGGTGAAATCTCCCTCCAGCTCCAGTGAGAAACCATTTAATCCTTCCCCTGACCTGGGGAATGGTGCATCTCTGCAGGGCCATGGCAAGAGCAGTGCTTTGCTGAGCCTTTCTCCTCCTTACCCTCGGCTTTGTGAGCCCTGGGCATCCCCAGGATGCTGCCATCCCCCACCTGGAGTAGCCTGTCCCTCTCTTTAGCCCACACCAGCAGCTCCCACCTGGTTCTGGTGCTGGCACCAATGAGTGGCTTGTCATAGTCACATGTCCCTGACCCCAAGGATCCCTGTTTGCCAAGGGCTTAATATTTAGCTGCTAATAAACAAGGCATATTGGGGAGGTTTTGATGACCAGGTAGCTAAACTGTCCTGGGAAGTTTGCTGACTCTTGTGGCACAAACAAGGTCAGGATGTGGTGACATTTTTGTCTAAGATCAAGTTTTCATTAGAAGTTTCCCAGAGCAGGCTTCCAGCATTGCTTCAGCTTCTACTCCCTCGCTCCTGGGCATTCCTTGAGTTGGTGATCCAATGCTCAGCCATGTCCCATCCTGCCCAAAAGCTTTCTCTTCATCTTGGCTGCACACTGATTTATCCAAGGAGGAGTTGTTTATTGGGGTTGGATTGGTTTGGGGGTTTGGCTCCAAGCAGCTGCAGAGGAATCAAAATAATGTTTTCAAACAATGTCAAGGGGGAAATGAAAACCCTCTTTGTTGTTCTGACTTGAGAAATGAATGATTTTTTCCTTCCTGCCTTTACCCCATGGCTATTTCTGAGCCAAAATCCTGACTTTTTTCCCCCAGTTAATATGCCCTAAGCCCAGCTCAGCAGCTGCTGCCCATCTCAGTGACCATGGGGTGCCCATGGCTCAATCCAGCCTGGAGCCAACTTTTGCCCATTTTTACTTTGTGGATTAGCTGAGCCCATCCTGGCTTCTCCTGTGAGGGCATCCAGCAGAGAAGCAGCCCAGAAAATCACTCAAAGCATTTCAGTCCCTAACACCATCCTCTTAACCCCAGTGTGGCTCAGCTCATTCATCATTGATCCAAATGCAAACAAATGTCATTAGAGAGGGACATCCAGGTAAGCACTGACCCATCCTCACCCTCACTCCCTGGCTCTGCTGGAAGCTCTTGGGATGCTCCCACTGCCCTCCATGGCAATGGCAGCTGCTGGCAAGGCTGGGCACTGCATCTCTCCCACCCAGGGATTACACCAGGACCTGGCTGCTGGCCGGCCCATTCCGGCCTCTCTCAGCAACTGCAGAGATAATTGCCCTAAGTCTAATTGTTCCTGCTGGATAATGAGTATTCTGCATCATCATCCCCAGCTGCCGAGAGCATCATCTGAGTTGCTATTTACAGGGCTGGAAAGCAGCTCCTCTGAGCCAGGAAAGGCCAAACCAGGCTGGATCTGGGCACCTGAAGCAGAGTCCCCACGCTGAGGGCCCCCTCACCACAGTGCTGGTTTGCCAGGCTGCTTTGCTACTGTGCAGTTGCTGCCCAGAGGGTGATGAGCTGTGTGTGTCCTGGTGGTGTCCCTGGTTTTGGGCAATGCTGTTGCAGGCAGCAGGGTTTGTCACAGCCTCCCCACACTGTTCCATCAGGCTGACCTGCTCCATGCTGCCAGGACACGCGGCCAGCTGGGACCAGCGGCAAGCGTCACCCTCTCCCCCCACGCCGTGGCTTGGATGAAGCAGCCACGTGGCAGGAACTCCTGACTGGGCATTGATTTCTCCTCCACCAACAAACACTCTGCAAGATCCGAGGATCCACCACCTCAGATTGGGACTGCTCAAGTGCACGAGGCTGGCTTGGCAGCGGGGGTGGCGTTTGAACAAGGCAGGAGCTTCTCTCCCTGCACCCCATCTGGCACCTGGAATTGCTGCTGGTAATTGCTCCGTGCTGCAGGATGTATTGAGCAGCCAGCTGTGGCATTCCCACTCTGCTCATGCTCACAAACATGTGGGTTTGAGGCAGCAAATATCCTATTGTGCATCCTATCCCTCCCACCCCACAGCTCCCAGCTCAACCCTGCGCTCTGCACCTCACTTGCTTTTCCCTTCTTCTCCTCAAACAACTGGCAGACAACTGGCAAATGCAAACCTCAGAGCAGCAGCCCTTGAAACAACCCTCCTGCTTTGGTGGCTGGAAGGGGTTGCAGGACATATATGTGGCATAAAGATGTGGGACAAAAGGGTTTGGCTGCCAGGTTGTCACTTGTACCTCTCACATAATACAAAAGCCCTAGAAATGAGTTTGCAAAAGATGGTGCTGAGTTTGCCTTGGGAAAGAGTGGTTTGGGGTTTTGAGATAAGAGTCCTAGGAGCTGGCTGGGAAAGGAGAGAGAGGAAAAAATGCGTCAGAGCAAGAAAGGAGAGAGATAAGTGACTCATCTGGGCTAGGAGCATGAAGCCAATGGCCTTCCTGGCGCCATGGGGCTGCAGGGTGGCCAGAAACGGGCCGTGACAGCCTTGGATGGAGCTGGGCCAGTGGCAAAGCCTGCTTGCTGGCCAGAGCTGGGAGCCCTCTGCAGTTTTGGCAGGGAGGAGGCAGCCCCAGCCCGTGATCTGCTCTGGCTCCTAAGGGCTGTGCAGGGAATGGGTGATGGGGATGATCCCCCCAAATTCATGCACCTGCACCCCACTCTCTGCTCCATTCCCTGCCAGTGCTGCCATCCTGGGGCACAAGATGTGGTCTGCACCAGGGCATGGGTTAGTGTAAACTTTTCACCTTTGGGAACACCCTGCCTGTCGTAACAGCTCGAGCTTTTGGGGCTGGGGTAGGTTTTGTGCTGAAACTGCCCCTGCTGCTGCCCAGAGGGAGATTTGGGTGGCCAAGATCACCCCAAGCAGTGTCCTCGGGAGCCAGCTGGGCTGGCTGTTGTCTCCTGATTGCAGTTCTTCACGTTCCCTCCAAGCAAAAGGCGCAATTAGCTGAGGACGGGAAGTGCGGGGATCCGGCAGCAGTCGGGAGCTGCTGGCGAGGGGGCGACTGCCGCTTTAGCAGGATCCTTTCTCCCCCACAAAAACAGCTGCTGGCATTTCTCCTGCCACCATCACCGCCCTCCTCCCGTGGTGCCACATCCGCCCGGGCATCCTGGCAGGAAAAGCGGGAGCTGGCAGCAGCTCCCTGTCCTCATCCCAGCACCGCCGCACCCCTGCGAGCACACAAACACTTCTCCTCTGCCAGCTCCCTATTTGCAGCACTGTATATACAGTATAATCCACCCACGGGGTATCCAGACTGTACTTGGCTGGGAAGGACAGAACATCCTTGTGATTCAAAAGGTCAGAATGAATGTCAATACGTTGTGAGCAAGAATGCCAAATCTGCCTTGGGGACACAGGGTGCTCGTAGGGACCCGGCTGTCGGGTGTGCTGCTGCCTGACAACAGGCATGGGGTGCCCAAAAACCCTCTGCTTGCTGCAGGGTCAAGCAGGGCAACTATCCCTGAGAATAAGAATTCCATAATGTGCTTACAGCTTTGTCTGTTCAGCCCACAGGTCCTTGTACCCTCTTTCCACCCCTGGATAGTGAAGGGGTGAGCAGGTCATGATGCCCCTTCACAACATCCTCCCAGTCTCCTCCAGTTTCTGGCTCTAAAGCCCAAAACTCTGCCTCCTCACAGGGCTCTGGTGAAGAATTTTCTTCCCAAGGCTTGGCTGTGGTTGAGGTCCATGCTCCGGGATCGGGAAAGCAGCAAATCCCACAGAGCGCCGGGCTGGGAGAACCCACCCCTCCCTCTCTTCCCAGGTGGAGTGAAACTGCTGTCATTTCAGGCTGGGCTGGAGGAAGCTCGGCTGGGGCGGATGGCTGGGATTGATTTCCAAGTGACACCGGCACTCGTGTGTCCCTTGAGCTCCCGGCCCTGTGCCTAACGATTTTCCCTGCTAATAATCTCTGCTGAGCAGGCAGCAGCAGAGCAGGCACAGGGCACGGGGATGGGTGGGATCATTCAGAGCCTGATGTGGCAATGGCAGGTCCATGCTGCTCTTCCTGATAATATGGATCCTTTCTTTCCCTTCCTCCCCATCCCATCCCAGCAGGAGGGCTGCCCACGGAGCCCTCGATGCCAGCAGCACCAGCTCCCCCCAATGATGGCACTTTTTAATGGAAACAAAGACTTAGGGCTTGGGGAATTTGGAGGTGAATTAGGAAATCCTTTCACAGTGGCAGGGAAACCCTCAGGAGATGATGGTGTTTTGCAGGAGGGGTTTGAAGGGTTTGGAGCTGTGCTGAGCACAGGGGCTCCATAGTGTATCCTCCTGGATGCAGCATTCCCACCCACAGGACTATGGAATGGCCTGGATTAGAAAGGACTTTAAAAATCATCCCATTCCAACCTTTCACTGTCCCAGGTTGCTCCAAGCCCAGTCCAACCTGGTCTTGGACACTTCCAGGGATGAGGCAGATACAGATTCCCTTGGCAACCTGTGCCAGGGCCTCCCCATCCTCACAGGGAGGAATTTCTTCCCAATATCCCATCTAACTCTGCCCTCTGGCAGTGGGAAGCCGTTCCCCTTTGTCCTGTCACTCCATGCCCTTATGCAAAATCCCTCCCCAGCTCTTTTGGAGCCTCTTTAGGCACTGGAAGGGATTCTAAGGTCTCCCCATCACCTTCTGTTCTCCAGGCTCTCTCTCCGTCCCACAGCAGAGCTGCTTCAGTGCTTGGAGCATCTTTGTGGCCTTCTCTGGACCTGCTCCAGCAGCTCCACATCTTTCTTCCCTTCCCTCTCCTGACGCAGTGCAGGGAGCAGGAACAAGAACATGGGCTCAACATTCTCCAAACACAGACATTTGGGGACACCCCCAGCTGTCGCCATCCTAGTGCTGCCAGCGAGGAGCTGTGTCCAGGAGGACAGTGGGACACTCCAGAAGGACAGTGGGACACTTCTGTCCCTGCAGGAGCTGAGGTCGGGGCAGGCAATGGGAGCTGGCAGTGCTGCCCAGCCTGGCAGGGCTCTCACGGCCCCGACCTTTCTGGCTTTGAAAACAGGATGGGAACAAGACGCGCTTTTGTTTTCAGTTTGGGAGCTGGAACGGGACCTTCAGGCTGTTCCTGGGATGTTACAGCCCTGGTTGTGGTGGGGGTGGGGACCACAATCTGACACCCATTGCTCCTTTGAATCCTTCCCATTTTGTCCTTCCTCAGCAGATCCCAAAGCTGTCCCTGTCCTGTCCCACAGCCTCACTCAGCCTTCAGCTGGAAACCCCCCTGGCTCTCAGCACGGCTCACGTGCTGGGGAGCCCAGGGAGGTCAGGGAGTTTGTGGTGCTGCCCCATGAAAAATGTGACTGTTGCCCTGGGTAGCACAGGGCACTGAACTAGAAAACCAGCATATACCGAAACCAGGTGCTTGCACATTGTCTCACCTCTAAAACCCAGCTCATGGCCACCAAGGAGCTGCTGGCAGCGACCCTGGACTCTGCTATGGGGACAAGGCTGGGGACAGGAGGGCAGGGAGCAGCTGAGGTTTGCAGCAAGGCCATGCTTATGCTCACAAAATGGAGGAAAATGGGGTTGAATCCCACATCCTTCCACGAGTAGGGATCCCACCACAACTCAGGGACCAGGGGACTCTGAAATCACAGAAAGTGGGGACAGTGTGACCCTGCACCAAAATCAGGAAGAACTCTGGGCAGTCTCTCCCTGCACAGGGCTGGCAGTGGTTCACTGCTCGATATATCAGCCATGAGGTGAGCAGGCAGCAGATGATAAGGGTGGTTTGTTCCTCTGGTGTGGAAAGGGAGATTTCTGGAAGAAAAAGTAAATCACTACAACCCCTGATGGCAGGAGGGGATCTGGTGCTTTGTTGTCACCCACCTCCAGCCCTGGGACAACCCCAAGGACAAAAAAAGTCAACCTCTCTACTTCCTGTCCCTGCTCCTTATCAACCTCCCACACCCACAAATGGAGAAATAATCTGCCCAGTTCCTGTGGAAGAGATTGTGAGTGGCCAATGATGAGAAATCACACGGGTCAGGCCACGTTGGTGCACGTGTGGGCACACAGAGTCTCCTGCAGCGTTTCCCAGAAATCCTTGGATTGTGCCAGTAACTCCTGTGAGCCACTTTTGCTCACCCTCCATGGTTTCCTGCCCCTTTTGTGTGCTGACATCCCATTTAATCTCTTCACTGAGAAATTCATACCACCTTTTGCACTCTTGAGCTCCCTGTGGCAGTTGTCACAGTGTGAAAACAGGGGTTTTTGTTTAAAGGAAAGAAAGATTCCCATGTAATTTCTGCTGAGGGGACCTCAGGAGTTTACTAGGAAAACTAAATCTGATCTCAAACTGCCTGTAACAAGGAAAGCCAGGGTGAGGCTTTTTGTGTGTCCTGTGGTGGTTGGTCCAAAATCTCCCCAAATCCTTCTGCTGGCTGAGCTCAACAAAAGCTGGTCTCCACAGGCCAGGGGCTGCTATGGTGCTGGGAACATTGGGGTTTGTAAAGCACAGAGCTGGGAAAGGGGCTCAGGAAGGAGCGGGGACACCCAGGGCAGCTCCATCCCTGTCCCCTTTGGCCACAGTCCCTCTGCAGGGCAGGAATACCCAGCATTTCCTTGAACCCCCAAACACGATGTATTCCTGCCCTGTGTCCCCATTGCCCTGCTCAGCTCCTTTTCCTTGTGCTGACATGAGGATTCATGCAGAAGTCAGGTCAGGGACCGAATTCAGCTGGGAGTATCTGCCCTGCCAGAGGTTTGTGCCCCGAGTTGTCCCTGCACGGGTCCGGCTGGATCGGTGCCTCCCCGAGGTGCTGCAGTGCCAGCACCCCCGGCTCCAGGGTCTTGTTTGTGCCTCTGGGTGACATTGTCCCTGTGAAAAACATGAGCCTTGTTTTTGCTGCCTCAGGGCTGAACCGTTGCCCTCCCCAGGGACAGGTCCCTGAGTGCTGGCAGGGATTTACAGTCTGCCATGATTTATGGTGGAGGTGGAGCTGGACAGAGCTGTCACAGCCAGCACCAAAGGAACCCTGGTGTTAGTCCAGCATGACCTTACCTGGACATGCAGGACAAAGCTCTGAGGTCAGAGAAGTGTCCCCTGAGGACAGCGGTGGCATCCACAGGACAGGTGACAGCGTGCGTGTGTTCAGTCACCCGTTCCCCTCCTGAAAAAAAAACAGACATGAGAATTTAAAATGCAAATTTTTGCCTCTAGTTCAGAAGTCTGCTCATCTGCCACATCCAGGAGGGACATGGTAGGAGCTGGCACTGCCACAGGGTACACCAGGTGACCCAAAGACAAAGCAAGTCATGCGGAGTGGCAGCAGATGTGGTGTTGGACCCAGGGAAGTCGTTCAGCAATAACACAAAGAAGAGGAGCTGTGGAAATACAGAGCTCCCGAGTAATTGGGATCTGGGACACCTCTGGCCCCCAGGCACCTCTTCTCCTTACACCACCACCCTCCTCTGCAGGGAGGCAGGGAGGGGAGAGGGCAAAGCCAGCCCCAAGTGCCAACCCCAAACCCTCTCATTCAACCTCAACCACTTCTCATTCCTCGACTGTTCCCTTCCCATCCAGCTCCTCCTTATCCACCCAGGGCTCTGCAGCCAGACCAAACAGCTGCTCACAGGGCTGCAGCCCAGACAATTAAATACATTCAATACAAGCATCTTGTCTTCTGCAGAGTGTTGAAATCCAACCCTGGGTTCTCCCAGGCTGTCTCTGCCCTCCTCCTCCCCTTCTGGGTGAGAGGTCTGTGGTTGCTCAGCTCTGTTTACTAACCAGGAATTTTTCCCTGCAGCTGTTTCTCTATTTTCACTGCAAAGTGATGCAGAACCACCTTGATCGAGAGCAGGTGAAAGCCCAGCATTGATGCCTGCACCAGTTCAGACCAGCATGGAGCTGGGCATTCTCCTGGGGGATGGGATCAACATGAAGGGACACAGAGAGGTTCCTGCAGTGGGATCAGATGTGCAGATCTGGGGTCTGCCATGGGCTGGGGGGAACTGAAGTGGTGGGATGTGTGGGGTCATCCCCAGCACTGCCTGGGGGACTGCTGAGGATCCCTTTGGGGATCCCAGGTGGGTTCTGGGGCTGTCAGGATGGAGATGTCCCCCTTCTAAACCTGGGACAGCATCACCAGCATCCCTCCTGGAACAGTTTGAGACAGTGGCTGGACTTCCAGACAAAGTCTTTGGTGATGAAATGCCTCTTGAGCAGCTCCACACCAGACTGACAACCAGCCCATGCTGAGGTCATGCTCATCCAGCTGGGTTGCCACCAGCCAGTGAATTATTGCAGGAGGAAAGAGAGGGTTTATCTTTAGTTTATCCTTGCTGCCAAAAGCTGGATGTCTCTCCCTCAGCCCTGAGCATGGATCTGAGGATGTGATGATTCCTAGAGGCTGACCTGGAACAGAGACTGCACAGAGCAAAAGGATAAAGTTGGGATTTATTAAAAGGCCTCAATGGGCACACCTGTGCTGCACAGGCATCCAGCCAGATCACACCCAAGATGCCATAAAATGGTCACAGAATGGACACCCAGTCATGAGGCCTCACATTTTTATAAGTTCTGGTCCATCAGCATATTAGAGTCAATTGTCCAGCCACAGCTTCAGGTTATGAAGCTCCATCCTCTTTGTTTTTTCTTCTCACTTCACTGTAGTTTTTGTTCTTGGGCCTGAAAGTTGTCCTTGGTCCCAAGCTAGAGAAGGAATTGTTTTATCTCTCTACTCTGGAAAGAGAGCTTAGTAACACTGAACATGAAACCTAAAACTACCCACTAAAACAGCACAGAATCTAAAAAAATATAAAAGCTAAACCCTGAGGCATCAGTAAGACCCTCACCCTACTCCCTCCATGGCCCCCATACATCCCTCACTGCCCTGTTCCTGCAGGTCCCCACTGCCAACTCAGTGTGTGTGAGCTCACGGGAACCCCCTGCACGATGCAAGCGTCTTTCAACACATTCCCCACTCACCAGAGTTGGGCCAGACCCTGGATCATCCCCATTTGGGTCCCCCCAAGTTCCCCAGGTTGGCCTTGCTGGGTAGAGGAATGGCAAAGAGTTCCAGCACTCAAGGGCTGTGCCAGCCACTGGTTCTGGGAAATACCCTGCGAGCCCGCAGGGTTGTACTGGCAGGAGCGATACCCGATCCCTGTGGCTGATAAGAGAGAGCCTTTCAGGGCTCCTAGCCAGGCTCTCTAGGAGAGGTGAAGCAGTTCAGCCTCCCACAGCCCCAAGGAGAGGAAAGACAGGTGCAAACAGCTAAAAATTAGTCTGGGGAGAGCCAGGGCCATGCTGTGCCAAGCCCTGATGCGTTCACAGTGGGTATCAAAGCCCAGGAGAGCCCCTTTTCGTGCCACATACCCCCCACCAACACTTCCCAGCTCCTGTGCTCATTTTCACCCAAATTACACTGGAGCTAGAAGTCAAAAGGCAATTTCTATGCGCATCAGGAGAATTGCTGATGGAGGATAGAGAGGAGAGACGGCTCCTGCTGAGAAAAACGCTGCAGCATGGGCCCAGCCCTCTACCAGACACTGGAGCAGCCACCCGGGGGCCAAACTTCCTGGGAAATCTGGCTTCCTTGGGCTGGCCGCTCACGGCGTGGCTGGGTTTGTTTTGTTCTGGGTCTGAGATACCGGTGGGATGAAAAAAATGCTTTGTAAGTGTTGAATTAAAAGGATGATGCAAAAGCTGCAGGGTGCTTTGGCTGGGAAACGTGAGCAGCTCGCAGTCGGCCCCGACAGGGCTCAGGCTGTTTGGAGAACATGGGGTTTCTGCGATTAGGCTGCTCATATGACTCAATATATAACCACCAGTTACACACTAGATTTAATCTTGGGTCAAAAGTCATGGATAATTCAAACCACGCAGAAAATGTTGATCGCCTGCTTACCGGAGCTGTTTTTCTCTGCAATTCTTTGTTTGGGCTAAACAACCTCTGCAAGGCAAATGCAGCCTGGCTCAGGGCAAGAGTGGGGCCTGTCCTGGCTGGAGTAATCCCTGTTCTCACTCCAGGAGCTGTCTGCTCTGCCTGCATCCCAAATTCAACTTTCTGAATCTCATTTCAGCTCATGCATTTGCTGTGGGGGAAAAATAAGGATGATTCACAGCCTAAACTTCCCGTTGGAAGCATCACATCAGTCCTCAGCCAAGCTGTCTCACTGTTTGGGCACCCTGAGGGAGCAAGGTTGGGAATGCTGCCTGTCATGCCCCTGTAGCAAGTTGGATACCTGGCTCCCTGCATTCTGTATTTCATTTGGTTCCTCTCAAGGAACGAGTTTCTTGTTTTGGGTAGTTTCTTTCCCGACCATGTCACAAAAAAACATTCTGGTATCTGAAAGATGCCAGTGGGGATGGTCAGGAATGTTCTGCCTGGTCAGGTTAATTGAGCAAAGGATTTCTAAGCAGGGTCTTGGAAACATTGATCAGGTCTGTGCCTGGGGTGGTGAGGGATTGGAACTGCAACAGCCCAGAGCAGCTGGGGCTGCCCCATCCCTGGGAGTGTCCAAGGCCAGGTTGGACAGGGCTTGGAGCACCCTGGGACAGTGGAAGTTGCCCCTGCCCGTGGAAGAACTAGAACCCCATGACCTTTAAGGTCCCTTCCAACCCAGGCCATTCCATGATTCCATGATCTTGAGCTCTGAGGTTTTAGTGTGTCTGTGGGGAGCGTTGGCTGCTCCATGCACCCGTGAGCAGATGTCCTTTCACTGCTTTCCAGAGGCAGCATCCCTCATTTCTGGTGACTTGCTTCTCTGCTAAAAGCTTCACTGGGCAGGAAAGGGAGAAGGCATCCTTCAGCTTTGTGGGAACACTGTTTTGCAGGGTGGTTATTTGCAGGGAATGCAGCGTCCCTTCTGCCGGTGGCAGCAGACGTCACCGCTCGGTTATTGCACAGGGACAAGAGCTTGTCGTGGAGCATGGCTGAGCTCATCCATCACTGAACTCCTCTGCTCCTCTGTCTCCTCTCAGGTCATTAGGAAGGATGAGCGATCCCTCCCTTCCCCTACAAAACCCTTTGCCATGCACTGACAGAGAAGGATGCAAAGAGCCCCTAAGAGCACAAAAAATTTTTTCCCTGTGGGAACACAGAGGCAGGGAAGCAACATCCAGGAGGGACATTGAAACAAGCACCTCACCCAGGGCTGGGCAGGATGGTGCTAAACTCCATCTCTGAGTGGAACTTCCTGGTCCTTGGCTGCTCCTGCCCTCACCAAGGACCCGATGCTGCAGGCACAGCCGGAGGGTTTTACCAGCAAACCAGGGATCTGAGCCTGGGGTAGGGCCAGCCAGAGCCTGAGAGGGCTGATTCCTCTTCCCATACATCTGCACAGGAAAGAGGCAAAGCCCTTGGGGACGAGGAGAGAAAGCACTGGAACAGGCATAAACAGCTTAGTGATAATACTAATGATAGCAGTTAGCACGTCGGCAGCGGTTTGCAGCACAGAGCACTGTACAAACATTAATTAGTGCAGGCAGACAATTCAGCGATATGGTTCCCATTTTGCCAGCTATGATGAGCAGAGAACCGACCATCTGCTTAAATCCTCTTTAATTTAATCCCGGGGCCTTCATAGAAAAATCCTGAGCCCGTTTCAGGCTCAGATGAAACCGCCTGGGAGGGGATGGACCCTTCAGACTCTCCTGGATGCCACTGAGGGATGTTTGAAGGGTGTTGGTGGCTGTGGGCTGAGCCTGGAGGTGGAAAACACACGGTGGCTGTTTTCTATGTCAATAAATACACGTGGTGTAGCCAGAGCACCGGTGGCTTTCCTTTAGACACGTGTTGCTGGAGTCTTTGGGGCTTTCCAGTTGGAGATGTAGAGTTGATTTGGGTTATTCTCATCCTTTGCTGCCCTACCTGTGGTAGCTTTTATGACCTGTTGGGACAGCTGGTTCATTAAGAGAAATTAAAGCAGATTGCAAGACTATCTGGGATGAATCAGATGGGTTAAAGCTGTGACTGGGGCTCAGCCCTTTGGAGTGTCTGAACTGGCTCCTGGGACATGAGTGGCTGAGACTGCAGGCGCTGGACACCAGGATAAGGTCAAACTGCTGAAATTGGGGTACCCAGGGCTTTTTTTCTTTAAGGATACTGCTTTGTATTGCACAGCAAGCACAGACTGCAGTGGGGTTTGGCCAAGGATGGGGGTCAGCACTTGGGGTTCGGCCATGGGGCTGGAAGTTGAAGCCCAGCACAAACCTGACACAGGAGCAGCACCCCAAAAATTCCTGGGGGAAGTGCAGATATTGCAGGAGGGTGAGCAGCTGGAAGCAGAGCTGTGATCACAGCACAGCAGCACAGAGGTGCTGGGGGTGCAGCCATGCCTGGGGCTTTCTGCAGCCCTCCCTTGCTCCACAGACAGTTCCTAGGCAGGAAAAGAGGCAGCTGGAACCACAGGGGATGGGAAAGGCCAATGCTCCCACAAGGAGATCCCCTTTTCCTTCAGCAGCAGGAAAACATGTTTGCCTACTCTTAAGCTAATATTGAAAGCACCGAGCTTTCCCAAACACCGTGTCTGAATTTCCCACTGCACGTGAACTCATCAGCCCTACACATGGAAGAACGTGCTCAGCTACAGCACAGGCTGGTTTTCTTAGGCTGATTTATCAGGATTAGTGGATTTTTTTCACTAGGTATAAATTTAAAATTGGAATTTTCCCTCTGCTTTGGGTAGATGGATTTTAACACAGAGTCAAGAAGGGTTTGCAAAGAATTTTATTTTTTCTGTAGACAAAAGAGCTCCTGAATCACTTTGTCCCTGACTGAGCACACCTCATATTTCATCTAAATCCTGCACTGAGCTGAGCTGGACCTGCAGCTACATTGCAATTATTCAGATGCTGAAATGCTTTGCTAAATCAGGGCTTTCCTCCTCTCACCATCTCCCAGGGCTTTTTCAAATTATCCCCCAGCCCAGCCATGTTCTGAGTCCAGGATGGTGCAAATGGTGCAGATAATGCTGATTTCAGCAAGATCCTCCAAGCCTGGGCTCTCTCTCAGTTTTATCTTGTGAATGGCATCCCCAGGCAGCTCCTGCATCCCATCTCCACACCAGGTTGCCTTGTTAAGTGTCTGATTTTAATTTCTCTCAATCAGGAGCTGGGCCCGAGCAATTACGTAGTAACGAGCAATTCATCCAGGGGGAGAGTGTGGATCTAGGTTAATTGGTCTGACAACTGAACCCAAGCCTTTCCGGTTTTGCCCAGTTTTCCTCATTTTTCTCTCCTTCTGCACAGCCTCTGCAAAGCTCTCAGCCTTGTTAATTAAGGAGGTAACTTCACCCCAAGGGCTGTTTTGTTCTACCCTCCCTCCTTCAAACGCAGGAATAATAATAATAAAAAAAAAAGCAGCAAGAATTAGCTAGTTTGGGATGAAACAACCACCTCGGAGCAGGATGGAGCTGGCTGGCTCTGACAGGAGTCAGACTCTGTGGAGCTGCTGCTGTTCTCCTGGGCTTTGGGGAAACAATGCTGCGTGGGGAAAGCAGGTGCTGGGCCAGGAACTCTCCTCCAGGCACGTCTGACGTGTTCCACAAGCACACTGCAAAGCAGGGCAGGGTGGAAAGCAGCAGGGTCCCTAGGCTGGCTGGGTTCTGGGTCATGGCTGGGGCTGCAGTGCTGGAAATTTGAGGGGACAGGTGCAGGAGGGTTGATGGCTTCTTGGGAACACACATCCCCAAAGGTCTGGGCACTTCTGAAACCCTTTTTGCTACAAAACTCTGCCCTGTGACCACACCAGGAGGAGTAGAAATGAAGCTTTGCCCTTTTTTTTGTGGACTCTTTGTGGTCTCTTTTTATGAATTCCCATTACAAATCAGGGCTCTGCCCATGGTGGGCAGGGTGGGACACTCAGCTCCCTATTTTCCTGTATCCTTTAGCTGAGTGCAGTCTCAACCCCACTATAAAGGAAGGAACTAGAGCATCTTCTGTGCCTCCATTTTCATAATCTGAACGATCATGGGTAACCCAGAGATCAGTTTTGGAGAGAGCAGATGCCAGTGATGTTGATAGTTAGACATGTTTCCCTGCACTGGTATGTCCTGCAGAGAATAAACTGGCCCTAGTGCAGGGAATCAATCCCAAAACATTACCTGTAATAAAAAAGGATGTGCACAAGATGCATGAGGAGGAAGAACAGCTGTGAGACTGCTCTGCTAGACTGGAAAAGGAAAATCTGTTGTAAAACAGGCACCCAAGGCATGAGTTTGCTTTTCCAGAGGCTGTGAGAGATGGAGGGTCTGGGACTGAGAGCAAAGGAGGGGTGGTAACACCTGGAAAGCTTCAGAGGTTGTCCCTCGAGGCTCATGCTTGGGGCTCGTGGAGTGGTTGTGAGGGGAGGGGAAGGAAGCAGGGCTGGGGCATTGAGCCAGGGGGTTCCCAGCTGGTGCAGGTGGGCACAGAGAGGGCACCAGGGATCCCAGTCCCACGGAGATGGGACTGGCTGAGAGCTGGGACTGCCTGCTGCCCTCAGCAGGGATATCACAAAATGGTCTGGGTTGGAGCCTCAAAGCCCATCCAGCTCCAGCCCTGGTGACAGCACTGAACCTTGCCTGGGTGGCACCAGTGTGTTGTTCAGGAGCTTTGCAGCACCAAGTCCCTGCCTTTCCCATCCCTTTCTCATCCCTTCTCCTGGGAAGGGCTCAGCCCATGCAGCAGGAGCTGCTCCTCGTCCTCACACGTCCCCTGGCACTCACAACAGGGGAGTTGCCTCACTTTTACTAAACAGAAGCCAACTCCCAGCCTCCACAGCTGCTGCCAGGGCATCTCCCAGCACTTTTGGGAGTTTCCCTGAGCTCTCTGGTGTTTTTGAAGCCCTCCCCAGGAGCTGTTGGGTGACTTAACAGATGGATGTGAAAGCAGCACAGGTGCTGACTGGGATGGCACAAAGGAAAAATGCCATGGGCACACAGGGGCTCGCAGGCTTGATTACAGCTCCACAGACCCCCAAATGCTCTCTGAACTACAGCCCTTCAATAATTGCTGTTCATCCCCCTCCCCTGGATCTCAGGAAAACAGACCCAGCTCCAGCCCTAGTTACCTGGAGATGATGAAAGCAAACTCAGGGGCATGGAGTATTGGACCCAGACACAGCCAAGGCAAGTTCACCCCAAATCTGGCAAGTTAGAGTTTAAACATGTTCAGAATGAATCTGGTCTGGGAGAGGAGCAGCACCTTTTCTCCAGGGCGCCTTCTTCATCCCAGGATCATTTCTGGCACCCACCAGCTGAGGTGGACAGGGCAGGTGAGGGATAGGGATGAGCTCAGGGAGGTTGTGGGGTGTGCAAGCTCAGCTCCACTGGTCTCTGCCCACACCAGTGCCCTCCCCTCTGACGGGTGTTTACAGAGCTGGACAGGATCCCTGGAGCCCTTGTGTCCACGTCCCTCTGGCTGCAGGACACCAAGGTTCTACGAGGTCAGACCCTTCCCCCAGCTGCATCCATGAGCTGGGGACCTCCAGGAAAAAGCCATGAGCTGGGAACCTCCAGGAAAAAGGCACTGGTGGGATGTTGCTGGCAGGTTTGGTGGTTGGTGGGAACAGCAGGCGAGGTGGCCTCGTGGCCGGGGTTGCTGGTCCCGGCGGTGCCCCGAGTGCAGCGTCAGCTGGATTTTGGCAGCTCTGAGCCCTGGCTCCTCACTGCCCACAGTCCCGGCCCCAGGGAGGCAGGGAGAAGGTGGCATGCTCACGTCTGAATACAACATGTTCCCCAAGCATGTTTGTTAACATAGTCACAAATAAACATTTTGCAAGATTTTTGCCAGGAGGACGGGCTTAATGTGTGTGGAGCCTTGAAGGACAGGAGAAAGCCAGTGCAGCCTATCATATGGGCTCTGGCCTGGCCTCCCCAGCACTGCTGGGGCAAGGGAAGTCGATTTCTCTCTGGGGAGTGCATTACTCAAGTCCCTGTGCACAAATTGAGAAGCAAATCCCATTAATCCAACCAGGAAATAATATCATAGTGCTGGGGGAGAATGGAAGGGCGAGCAAAACCCACCAGGAACCACCCAGACCCCCTGTCGTCCCCACTGGCAGACCTGCCCCTGCTCTGCTCCCAAAAATGAGTTCTGGCTTCAGAGTGAGCAAAAAGAAAAGGCAGAGTCATGCTCCAGCTCCTTGGGGGATTTCAGGCTTTCAGGGGCAGGATGAGCAATCTCAGCCCTGGGAGAGTTGTGGGGTCCCAGGGGGAAGCAGGGGCAGAGCTGAACAGGGATGCCTTGGGCTGTCAGGGGCCTTCAGCCTGTGGTTATTCCAGGGATATTTTCTATATGGACCCTATAGGTGCCTAGTTCATCTTCTAACCCACGAGTCGTTCATGGTTTTGCCCATCCCATTCTCTGCCCTGTCCATCTGGAGTGAGAGCAAGTGGCTCAGCAGCTGGTGGAGGCCACCCCAGCACATTTCCCCATCCCTGGTAGTGCCCAAGGCCAGGTTGGATGGCGCTTGGAGCAACCTGGGATAGTTGAAGGTGTCCCTGCCCATGGCAGTGGGTTGCAATGAGATGTTTTTTTTAAGATCCCTTCCGGCCCAAAGCATTCCATGATTCTCCCTGATTTTCCTGGCGCTGGGTACCCCGGTTATCCGTGCCTCCGGGCTGCGGTGCCCAGCGGGAGGGATGCGGAGGGCACTGGAGCCCGGGCTGGGATAAGCGGGAGGGCTGAGGGCTGGAAGGAGGATCGCAGGCTGGCAGCACAGCTCTCCCACACGCGATCGCACAGTCCCCTCTAGTGGATATTCCAATTCCATCCGCATGGATCCTGCCCACACTGCGCTGGCACCGCCGGGCACCAAAGCCTGGCCCCAGCAGCCACCCTGGGGCACCACCCTGCTCCTCTCCCGACACTGGTGGCAGGAGCACAGCCCCATCCAGCTGCCTCCAGCTGTCCATCGCTTCCTCCTCCGCTCCCTCTCCTGCGTATTCGGCTGATTCATCCTCCTCCCACCCCGGCCCCTGCCCTGGCTTTGTCCCGCACCACCCGCTGCCCTTGCGTCAGGGCTGGCCCCGCTTGGCCCCTGCATTCCTGGCTCTCGCTCCGCTGGGATTTCACACTGCTCCCAGAGTTATTTGGGAAGCGGCCAACATGAGAAGGAGCTAATGAGCACCGGCGTGGCCGCTGCTGCCGAGGATCCAGGGGCCAGCATCGCTGGCTCCTGCCCTGCCAGGGCCTGCTGCCGTGGTCCAGCTCGGACAGGGGAGAAGTGGGATGCTCTCAGGGAATCCCCTAACGGGGGTGGGTGTTTGCACATTTGTCCAGCAGCTCCTGTCCACAGGAAGGGTGCAAAGGCTCCCACCAGCACCGGCCTTGAGCACTGCCCTGTGCTCAGGGCCAGGGCACGACCATCCCCTTACCCCTCCTCTCTGCTTCTGCCTGCTTTGGAAACTGCTTATCACCTGGAATACATGTGATATCTGCAACCTGAGGCATTTCAAGGCAAAAAAAGCCACGCAGGAGAGTGTGGAAGAACAGACACAGCTGCAGACCAGCAGTTGTTCATGCTCCATCCCTCCAGCCCCTCCAACTTGCCTCAACTTCCACTGGAAATGTGACCCTGCTCCCAGTGCCACCATCCAGCAGCCCCAGCTCAGGGCACAGCTGATGTTAAACCCTCTGCCTCCATCCCTGGGCCAGGGAAGGATGGTATCTCCTCTGGGGAGCTGGGACCTCCAGTGCAGGGGATGGGGATGGAGGAGGAGCCGTGGCCCAACACTTGCTGCCAGGAAGCCCCAAAAAGCAGCTGGAAGGACAGAGAGGTGCTTGTTGCTAAACCAGCCCTGGAACAGCTTTATGGGCCCCACAGCAGCATCCTGGGGAGGTGTACATTCAGTTCAGGTGGTGCTGTTTGAGCTGGCATGGAATCACCTTGTCCCCATGCTGTCCCCATGGAGTCCCTTGGTGTCCCAGCTCCAGCAGGACTACCCCTCCAGCTCACAGGTGTGATGCTGGCAACACCTTGTGTCACATCCTGGAGCCACACCAGTACAAGGAGCACACAATCAGGTTGTGTCCTGTGATTCTGATTTTGGGATGGTCCCACAGCCCTCCCTCCCTGGCTCTGGTCCTGTGTGTCCAGCTGGGCTGTGGCATTGCTCACAGCCTGCAGGGTCTGGTCATGCACAGGGACTCTCATGACACAGGGGAGTCGACAGACACCTCACAGCCTGGGTTTGTGGGTGTGGAGCAGCCAGCAGTGATGGATAAGGCATAAAATCCCAGAGAGAGCCAGCCCATGACAGTCCCAGCCTCTTTTAAAGCTTCTGGCCCAACAGGACACACACTTCACAGCTTTATTTATTATAAAAGACCTTTAGGAAGATGCACTGTACCCAAAACCACCCCTTGGCTTTATTTCTGCCCACGGGGACTGTGTCTAACAGGGTTATGGCACTGCCAGGGCAGCAGGGCTGGTTCCAGGTTTTCTGGACAAGGCAAAATTCCCAAACCTGGAGGTGAAACCCTCCCCTACCACCACAGAGCCACGGGGTTCCTGCTGCAAACCCCAAATTCCATTTCTAGGCAGCTGGATGCCAAACAACCCAGTGTTTATTGCAGTGCTCCTCTTTTGCCTCGGGTTTATAGGTGTACATTCAAAAATAAAAGCTCTGAGTATCTCAGCTGGACACGGACAGGCTTGAACGACAAACGGGCCGGTCTGTGGGTGATGGAGTCACCTCCCAGTCCTGAGTGTGGGAGCAAACAGTCCAGCTACCAGCTCAGGATCTCTGTGCATGGAGCTGGAGCCTCAGGCATGAGGAACTCCAGCTCTGCTTTCAAGTATTTTTGGTGTGAACCCACACGGTCTCTCTGGCATCACATCTCACCACGGGGGAAAGTCCTGCTGGCCCCAGAGAGCCACATCCCTCGGGTCTGCCCCGGCCTCAGGGGATGATGACAGGTTTGGGCAGCTGCTGGAGAGATGTGCCAGCTTGTTTTGGCTCAGTGAGCAGGGAGAAGGCTCTGGGGAGCTCAGGCAGCTCATATTTACACAGTACCTTTAGAAGAAAATCAGCTTGGACTCCATGAAGTCACTCTGGTTGCACAGAGGGGCCAACAGTCGGTGGAGGTCTGGTGGAGCCAAGGGGTTCCTGGTGTTCAGCTGCCTGTGGTGCTCCCGTGCTGTCCCAGTTCCCAGCCTGCAAACCCTCTAGCCAAGGCAGCTCTTGGCCAGGAGGCTGCACCTCAGGCAGCTGCACATCCCAAAGAGACCCCTCCAAACCAAACCCACCACTCAGAGAAGCACACAGTGGTTTAAACAGGAAAGCAAAATGAAAAAAACAGAGAGAAAAAAAAGATGCTTGTGGTATGTAAGTCCCACTGCCCTGGGCCAACCATGCTGACTTTGTAAACTCTCCCAATCCCAAGAAACAGGGCAAGCCCTAAGCCCCATCCCTGGCCCTCCCCCACCCAGGAAAGGCACAGGTTCCAAAGCACCAACTGCAGAAACACCAGGCTGGCTCTGTGGGGGGGTTGCAGATGCAGCAGAGCCCCCAGGAGCCAGTGGGAAATGCCCCCTGGCCAGGCTGTCAGGTCCACAGGTCCAATCCTGCTGTTGTTCCTTTTTGGCAGTCTGGGCTGGGTTCTCTTTTTCAAGTCCAGGTGATTGTGGTGCTTCAGCTCACCCTCCTCTCCCTCTCTGCAGCAGGGACAGCGTCTGTCTGTTTGTCTGTCTGTCCATCCGTGGTTGTGGCCTTCAGCAGGACTCCACAGGGACACGGGCAGGTGGCTGCAGCCCCAGGTGGCCCTGGGGGTCAGTGTTTAGGTGGCCTGGCTGGGTGGGAGGCGTTTGCTGTCCAGAATGGCCTTCCAGTCATCAGACCAGGAGTGCAGCCGGCGGCTGGGGGGCTTCAGCTGCAGGTGTTTGTTGTGGCAGGCAGTGAAGAGCACGTGCTCCCAGGTGGGGTTCTGCTCTGCCCCTGCAAAGGAAGGAAGGTCAGTGGTCTGGACAACTCTGTGAAACGCTGAAGTTGATTTTACTCCAACACGAAGAGCCCAAAGTTACAAAATCCAAACAGCACAGAAAGACCAACACCCATCCCTGGCTGCCTCCAGTCACTCCTTCGCCCCTCACCTCTCACCTGTTATATCAGGTCTGTCATCTATAAGCAGATCAGCAGAAACCACCGTCTTATCTCGTGTCAAAACAATCTGCTCAAGAAATTCAGGGCCAAAGTGCTTCTCCACCCAGGCATACTAGAAGGCAAGAGATGGCTGGTGAGCTCAGGGAAGGCTGATGGATGGGCCAGGAGGTGCTTGGTGGAGTGGAAGCAGACCTGGCCCTCACACAGGGAGGATATTTCTCTTAACAAGTTCATTAGTGGGATGGATTTGGATGCTGCTGGAGTAAAAGTTCTTTGAAAGCCAAGCAGCTTTTGATGTCATGATGAAAGACTAAGACCAAGAGCCTCAGTGCATGCAAATGGATGGAACAGGTAAATTTTACAGCCAGAGGCATGCAGGGGTCAGACACCTTTCACTGGGCAGTGTGGATGGGAGGGGGAGCTGAGATTTGGGCCTGCTCACCTTCTCGTAAGGGCAGTACCGGTACTTCTTGATTGGGCTCGTGCAGATGAACACATCAGTGCTGCCACGAGGAGAAAAACAGGGGCAGAGAGTCATTCTGGGCCAGAGCAGGCAGCAGCCCAAAGCCAAGCCCTCACCACACACAGATCAAACAGATTTAAGACATTAATCCCCCATCTCACAGAATCTCACAGCACAATCGTGCTCCTCTTTTCACAGCCTTTGCTGGGAGCAGAGAGCTGAAGGGAAGAGGCTGCACATGGCTGATCTTCTAGGTGACTGCTCCAGGAGTCAAAGCCCTCTCTCCCCTCCCTTCTCTGATGGCTGGGAGATATTTATTTTTAATGTTGTTGTTGTATTAGCACTTCTGCCAAGAGGTGGATGTGAAGACACAGCTGCTCCTCTGTCCATCCTCACACGCCACGGGCAGGTTCATACTCACTCTGCCAAATTTGCCATTTGCTTCACAGCTTCCACAGCCCCAGGGAGAGGGTCCAGCTCGATGAAGAAGTTCTTGGATTCCCAGATGCTGATGGCTTTCTCCTGTGAGGGGAAAGCAGCAGTTATTGCACTCCTTGCTATTTTTCCTGTATGCATGTCCTCCTCATCCTTGGCTAGGACAGAGGATGGGACAGGGACAACAGTGGGAGCACCAGCTCTGGTGCCCTCTTGCTCACCCCCCTTGCCTCTGTGGGTGCCTTTGCTCCCCACCTGCCAACCTTCACCCACCCCACACAATTCACATTGGAGGTGCTCTGGAACAAGCTTGGTTTTGCCCCTGCAGCCCCAGAGACAGAGGGAGCTGCACATTCCTTTAAGGCCAAACACCAGAGATTATCCAGATCCAAACCAAACCCACCCAAAGGGATGGATCCAGTGGATCCAGCTGACATGGCCTGGTGGCCCTGCTCTGCCATGATGCTGTTCAGGCACAGATGCTGTCTGGCCTATTTGTCTCCATGAGATCACTTAAAATAGCAGCCAGGCTGCTCCCCCAGGAGAAGGCACATTACAGGATGAACCACATGTCAGGATGGATGCAGATGCTCTTCCTCAGGGAAGCCTGGACAAGGTTTAGCAGGCAAACAGAGCATCTCCAGGCAAGGATTTGAAACACAACATCCAGGACAGCAGCCTGGGTGCACTGGTATGGCACAGGGGGAACAGAGAGACCACAGGGAGCAAAACTTTGGGGTGAGGGAAGAGTCCAGGGGCTGCCTGCAATGGGTCCAGCACAGCTCTAAGGAACAGCAGCCCCTGTGCTGCCCCAAACAGGTTAACAGCTCGTCAGGTGCCAAGGAAAGCAATTATTTTGCACAAACACCGTGCCCTCGGGGAGGAGAGCTGGGGAGAAGCAGAAGCAGCCCAGCCCAGATGCAGAAATGCCTCCACGCTCCACAGCAAGGTCAACCAGCCTAAAAGTTTGCCACGGGGCCGTGCAAACATTCGAACTCCAGCTGATCTGCCTCAGGCTGGGCAGCAGTGGTGTTTTATTTTTAAGATGCACAAGACACACCTCAGAAATGCAGCCTGATGCAGCAGAGCACTTCAAACTGCACTGAAGTGTTTTCTTACAGCAGCACTTCCACAGCTATCCTGCTTCCAATTATGTCAAAAAAGCATTTTGCAATCAAGCTTGAGGAGGGAAGACCTAAGCTCACCTTGAGGAAAAGACTCACTCCACTGCCAGAGCCAGAAAAATTCCCTGTGCCACCATGACCAGCATGCTGCCCAGCAGATGGAAAAATGCCCCGGGCAGGGAATCCCACCATGTGCCAGGACAGACCCTCAATCCCCAAAAGGAATTTCCCTGCCTGTCCAGGGCTCTCCACCCTTCCAGGTCCGTGTGCTTGGTGCACTGCTGAACTTTCTGCCTTTCAGAGCTGGGACCTGTGGCTTGTTGGACTCTTTGGCTCCTATTTTCTGGTCCCTGAAGCAGGTCAGTGGCGCTCTCTGGTCAGAGACTGGAATTCTGTGGCCATAGAGCAGCTTCTACTCACTTCAGCCCTGCCCTGAAACCACAGGGAAAACCAGGACTGCCCTGAGGTTTTGCTGCTTGTTCAGCCCAAGGTTTTGGTGGTTTTACATGATCACAGCAGACACAAGATGAGCTCACTTCATTTAACACATCCAAAGTAGTTACAATCAAGAAAGAAAAAAATTGCTATCATGTTACGCCTGCCAAACTTTGAGCAGCTGCTTTACTGCACAAATTATGTCCTGCACTCCCCTTTCACCATTCCCAGCCAGAAAGGACACTTTATTCCTTCAGCTCATCAAGTTGTTCAGGACTTTGCCCATGGGAGAGCCCTGGACCTTATTCCCACTCCTTTCCCTGTAACCATCATACTCCTAACAACAGGAACACTTTTATTTACCATTACACATTTTAGCCAGTGCAACTGCAATCCATGGATGAGACCACAGATGTCCACTGGGATGGGAAACTTGTAGAGGCAGAAACCAACTCTCTGCAGCAGTCAGCCTGTTGCTGAATGATAAATTACAACATAGAGAAAGCTTCTGCTTTTAAGCTTTAATTATTAAACTGAATGTAATAATTTCTGGCATGGGAGGGCTTAGGTTGTTTTAATTTTAAGTAAGCCATCAAATGAAGCCTCAATTGCATGGTTTGTTCTGAACCATGCTCTGCTGCATCCCACCCCTCACATTGCTCTTGAGAAGCTAAATAATCCATCTAGGAATAGTACCAATCTACACGGCCAAATCGGAGCTAGAAAAACCCAGCTATATAATCTGGGGTATTGCTAGACAGATGTTCTCAAATACCCCCTTTCCTTGGATCTGTCTCCATCCAGGCATGCAGAGAAAAAGCCCACTGGGCCACCTGATCAGCCTGGTCTAGTGGAAGATGCCCTTCCCCATGGCAGGGGTAGGAACAAGATGGTCTTTAAGGTCCTTATCAACCCAACCCATTCCAGGATTCTAAGAAAGACACAGACATGCACGACAAAAGTTGGATTTCGGGGAAAGAATGCACCACTGGAAGCCCCCCTGTGCTCCTGCATTTTCATGGGAACTTTTTGGGGACCCCCACAGCCCTCCCCAGCACTGTCCCCATGCCCTGGGGGTCAGAGGGTCCCCGAGGGCCAAGCTCTGGCCACAGCAAACCCACACAAGAGCCGGGGGAAGCACAACTCACACTCAGCTCGGGTTCCAGGCGCCCGTACTGCTCCGACACCCAGAAGCCCCGCCGGTCCTCCAGGGCAATGTAGGGCTTGTCGGGGTACCTGGCCCTGAATTTCTTGAGGAAGCCTCCCTCGAAGTCGGCCAGCACCCCGTCCATGTCCACCAGCACCCGCAGAGCCCTGCGGGACCCCGCAGAGGGACCCAGCCCCCTGCCCAGCCCGGCCAAGGGGCCGCAGCGCCGGGGCCGCAGGTGAAGGAAGCAGCTCAGCAAAATCATTGTGGAGGGGGGCTCGGGGCAGGGAATGAGGGATTTGGGGAAGGGGATGGGGTGTTTGGGGCAGGAGGCTCAGGAGAGGGAATGGGAGGCTCAGGGCAGCAGCTTTGGGGGGCAGAGGATGGGGGATTTGGGGCAGGGAATGGGGCCTCAAGGAAAGGTT
>VZTB01004663.1:496639-513053 GCA_013397245.1 Thryothorus ludovicianus
GGAGCGGCGGCGGGAGGGCAGCGGGAGGGCAGCGGGGGCAGCGGGGCCCGGTGGCCGGCGCGGAGCTCGCCCCGACCCGGCAGTGCAAAGCCCAGTTCCTCTTCCCGGTGCCTGGCGAGCCCGGAGCGCCGGCACCGCCTTAAAGCGGCACAAGCGCCCTGCGACAGCGCCGCGGCTCCGCGCCGCCCGCCCGCCTCGGGGCTGCCCCAGCCCCGCTGCCTTCCCCTCCATCCCCTGCCTCAGTTTCCCTCGCTGTCAGGCTTTGGGGTACGCGGTCCCCCCGCCCGTTCCCTCCCCATGCCCGTCCCTGCCTGCGAAGGCTGTGGGTACATTTGGGGGCACAGGTAAGGGGGTGATTTTCTGCGTGAAATGCACTCGTTTCTGACAGATGTTGGTCTGTCCCCCCGCGTAACAGGGAACCTTTTAAAAACCGATTTAAAAACCAATCCCCGGACCACAAAGAAGTACCCCCTGCACCGAGAAGGGCTCGATGTTCTGACTAGAGAAACCAAAGATCTGTTAAAAAATCACTTTGGAGATTAAAAGTGATAAAATAGAAGGAGTTCTCCAAGAGGTACTGACAGGATTAAAAGTGATAAAATAGAAGTTCTCCAAGAGGTACCGACAGGATTAGGCAACCACCGCCAATATTTCGCTCAGCAGCAATAATAAGGTTCCAAAACACTTTATTTTTCAAGCCCAGAATGTTTTCAAGTGGAGTGTATTGTCCTTGTTCCTTGGAGAGGGCAAATTTGCTGTTGAACAGGATCGGGTGCCCTGGGGAAGGTCACGGAGGGAAGGAAGGAAGGAAGAGCTGGCTGGATGCGATGGTGACCTCAGCCGAGGCTGGGAGGGGAGCGTGTGAAGTTCAGGTCTGTGTTGTGCTTTCACTTGCACCGCAGGCGTTTTGCTTCCTGCAAGGAATGGGATTTCAACACAGCTGGATGTTCCTGACTCAGCAGGGAGGGAATACCTTCACATTTACGGCTCCCCAGGGCAGTGGTCAGGGCAGCAAGCCTGACAGAGTTCAAGGAGAATTTGGATATCACTCTTGGGCACAGGATGGGATTTTGGGCTTGTCCTGTGCAGGGCCTGGTGCAGGACTGGACGATCCCTGTGGATCCCTCCCAGCTTGAGGTATTTTATGATTTTGTGATCTCCACTCAGGCTTCCATCATCTTCACGGACACTGAAGGACCCACACATTCCCAGCCTGCAGCAGCTCCAGGATACGCTGCTTCAGGTCCCGAGGGATGGAAAATAGAGATCCGTGTATTAACCCAGGGACTCACATCATATATCCCGACACCACAGCAAACGCTCCACGCAGTCAGACAATAACTGCCATAGAGTCCCCGCCGGAGGGGACAGAAGGGATTCAACCTTCACCTCATCCTACAGGCCCTCATGTCGTGAGGGGGGTCCCTTATCCCACAGGCCCTCATATCACAGGGATCCCTTATCCCACAGGCTCCATGTCGTGGGGGTCCCTTATCCCACAGCCCTCATATCGCGGGTGTCCCTTATCCCACAGGCCCTCATATCACAGGGATCCCTTATCCCACAGGCTCCATGTCGTGGGGGTCCCTTATCCCACAGCCCTCATATCGCGGGTGTCCCTTATCCCACAGGCCCTCATGTCGCGACAGTCCCTTATCCCACAGGCCCTCATGTCGCGGAGTGTCCCCGCTGTCGCGCCAGGCCTTGTGTCGCGCGGTGATGACGCGCCGTGACGTCACTACCCCCTCCGGCGCTGCTGAGTCACGGCCCCTCCCGCGCGCCTGACGCGGGGCCGGCGGTTGCCATGGCGACCGCGCTTCTCGCGAGAGCCGGCGGAAGGGGCGCGCGGGCGGCGGGCGGCGCGCGGCCCNTTCGGGGCAGCCCCGAAGGGATGCCGGCGGTGCTCTCACGGAGCTCCGTGCTTCTCCCTGGGGGTGGTTTCGGTAGCGGAGCCCACGCCGGTGATCCTGCCAAAATCGGAACCTTTAAAATAGGGGGAGGAGCGAGCATCGCTAGGGCTTTAAATGGGTTTGTGTGGCCCAGTCTGTCACCTCCGTAATGAACGGGCAGGTTGTGATAAATGTGGTGGAAAATATATTTCTGAATTGTCCAAGCAGAGCATGGACAGAGAGTTCCGCCCCACCACGGAACTGTGTGACAGATCCAAGACTGTAACCACGTGGCCGCAAAGGGTTTTAATAATCACAGTCAGAATTCCTTAGTTTCGCTGCCAAACTCCTAATTTTACTGTGTGTGGGCGCAGCGTTTCCTGGTTCTTGAACTTTCCCTCTCTGTTGATGCTCTTTGAAATGTGTTCTGACTGCTCTCTGCCTGGGATGTTTCCTCCCAGAAGGTGTTGAAAAATTGATGTTTCCCACCATGGCCCCAGGTTTTATCTCTGGCAGTTCTTAGGTTGAGCTCCAGCTTTCTCTTACTCTGGTTTCACGTAATAAATACCAAGTGTTTCTACTTTGGAGACAATTTATACCTGCAGGATGTTGGTACAAACCAGATGGAAGATGGATCTTTGTACTGCTGTGGTTGAGCTGGAGACCTTTCTGCCACAGAATTTTGGGGATGCAGAGGACTCGAGGGGATTCTGGTTGGCTTTATTGAAGTTTTCCAATTAGGGATGAGCCAGGGAGCTGTTCTGTGTGAGAAAGTCCCCAGCACAGTAAGGGCATGGACCAGCAAGTCCAGATGAGGCCACCAAGATGAATGGAAGGATGGAGCTTTGAGGAAAGCTGAGAAAATCTGGATTGTTCAGCCTGGAAAAGAGAAGGCTCTGGGGTGGCCTTCCAGTATCTGGAGGGAACTACAGGAGAGATGAGGAGAGACTGTTTATAAGGGCCTGGAGGAACAGGAAAGGGGGAATGGCTTCATAATAACAAGAGAGTAGGGTTAGATTTGATATATGGAAGGAATTCTGTCCTGTGAGGGTGGGGAGGCCCTGGCACAGGTTGCCCAGAGAAACTGAGGCTGCCTCTGGATCCCTGGAAGTGTCCAAGGCCAGGCTGGATGGGGCTTGGAGCAGCCTGGAACACCAGAAAGTGTCCCTGCCCATGGCTGGGGTTTGGGATGAGATCTTTGAAGTCCCCTCCAACCCAAACTTCTGGGATTCTGTAAATGCAGAGCCAGCCAGGCAGCTGGATGTGAGAGCACTCAGGAGCAGTGTGTGGACTTGTTCCTCACTGTCATTTGGCCACCTGGGAGCTGACAGAAAGGGACATTTCGTTGGGCCTGCTACTGGAATTTCTGCTTAAGTTGTTCAATGTGTGTGTGTGGGTAGAGGAATAGATCACAGAATCCCAGAGTGGTTTGGGTTGGAAGAAACCTTAAAGGTGTTCTGTTTCCAACTCTTACCATGGCCAGGGGCACCCTCCACTAGACCAGTTTGCTCAGAGTCAGTTTGGAGCTTGTTTTGTTTTGTTTTGGTTTTTTAGGGGAATGCTAATTGATAGAACTGTAGAAGGGGTGGTTTTCTGGAATAGGGAAGACACCAAAATTAGGGTTTTGCAGTGTCTAAGCACCATTATCAAAGCACAGAGTTTCACAAGCCCCATTCCTTCCCATGTTATGCCTTTTTTTAATTCCATATGGAGGAGAATGGTTTTGGAGGTGAGTTTCTCAGCTTTGGTCCCCCATTTGGAACTTTTGATCCCTCTATCACTTCAAAACTGATGTTTCATTGCTAGAACTTCCCAGCTTTTCCCTTCCCAAAGGAAAAGGCCAGAGACCTGAGGGTAGTGTTGATCTCTCTGAATGGAGGCACTATTCCTTGTTTTATGGAGACTCTGTTTTTTCTCTCTAATCTGCAAGGATTGAACTTTGAAACAATACTCTGCTTCAGAAGGACATGGTTTTAATTCATTCAGTTAATTGTGGGGGAGGAAGAGTTTGAAAGCAGCTCATGGGAATGGATCTGCTTTCTTTATAAGGGTTTTGGGGCTTACCATACCTTCCTCATTCAAAGCAGTCACTTTTCATGTTGTGTTCAGAGCTCACAGCATATGGAATAACGTTGTGGTTTTTAATTGTACAAAGTAAATTTAAGCACAGGTTTTTGAATACTTTTGTTGTGGGTACTTAGTTGTAACTTTAATGTCTACTTCAAAAAAATGCTTATGAGCAGACCTGAAAGTTGGGTAGTGCTTGAGGACCAGCAAGGAACAAGCTCTGGTATTTGTTTTATTAATAAAAAAAAAACAAAACAAAAACAAACATGTGGTGGGCAGAAAATGAATTTCTGTTTTATTAAAGAAAATGAAAACTTGGGCTGATATTATTTCCTGAGGTTACATGGGGAAGGTTTTAATGAGATGTGGGAATGAGTGAATGTTCTCTAATTAGGCTTTGACAACAATGTTTTTATTTTTTCAGGGCAAATGACCCAGCTTTGTGAATTGATCAATAAAAGTGGAGAGCTGCTAGCAAAAAATCTTTCCCATCTGGATACAGTGCTTGGTGCCCTGGATGTACAGGAACACTCCCTAGGTGTTCTTGCTGTCTTGTAAGTCTTGCTTTTAATCTTTTAATTCAATATTCCAGAGCCAGGCAATGAGCTGAACTGTCAGCCAAGCAAAGTGTTTTTGTTCTGGCCCTGGCACAGGGTGCCCAGAGCACCTGTGGCTGCTCTTGGATCCCTGGAAGTGTCCAAGGCCAGGTTGGAGCAACCTGGGACAGTGGAAAATGTCTCTGCCCATGGCAGGGATTGGAATTGGATGGGCTTTAAGGTCCCTTCCTACCCAAACCATTCTGGGATTTCATGATTAGTGTTTTTCCTTATGTGTTCAGCAAAAAGATACAGAATGAGCTTTTAAAACTTTATTTTCAGGCTATTAATACACTGAACTGGAAGCATGGAACAAGATGTTTTATTCCAGTAAAAAACAGGCTTTTATCATGGGTCTTGGGAGTTTGTCTTTAGACAGCACTGAGGCTTTTGCTGCTGTCTGGAGTTTAAGATAAAACTTGGGTTGCCTTGAGGGTGCTGAACTAATGTAAAGATATTTAGTCTTGAAGTTCAGACTGGCTGTATCTGACTTCCAAGGGAACTATCTGCAGGTTCCACTGCTATTTTAAAATTCTCTTTTAAGGGAAAGATCAGAATTCTAGTACTTGTTCTGCTATTCTTTTGAAAGAAAATACTGATAGTACTGAAAATGATCTTTGCAGTAAATTGAGAATTATGTTGTGCATAGAAAGGTGTTTTCAGATGTTATTGTGCAGCTACTGGGAAAATCCTATGCCATGTCTCATAAACACTTTGGATTTGTTTGCAAGCACCTACATGCAGAGACTTAGCAATGAAAAGGAATCTTTTTTTTCCTATGAACCTCCAAGCAATAAATACTAAAGCTTTTATTTTTTTGTTTCAGGTTTGTGAAGTTTTCTATGCCCAGCATCCCTGACTTCGAAACGTTATTCTCCCAGGTGCAGCTTTTTATCAGCACTTGCAATGGAGAACACATTAGATATGCAACAGACACTTGTGAGTTGAGCCTCATTTCAGACTTGCTGTATTTTTGGATAGTTTGGTAATACTGATTTTTCACTGAGGTGTTTTTTTGTTTGTCTTTTACTGTGTTTAGTTGCTGGCCTGTGCCACCAGTTAACAAATGCCCTTGTGGAGAGAAAACAGGTGAGCAAGTATCATCCAGTACAAATGAGCTACTCCATACCCAAGGCTTAAAGGGGGTGTTACCAATCTCTTACTCCATAAAGATTTGCCACTAAATTCACATCAAGTGTTTCTGTGCAGCTCTTTAGTTGTTGAGTTTACTGAAAACTCAAAATTCTAAGAGTTCTCTAAGGAAAACCTAAGGAAGATAATTTTGGGGGGAGAAAAGTCACCCAAAAACATGTTCTCCCACATGAAATAGGAGATCTGTAGTGCCAAGAATGTTCTTCAGACAATGCATGAGTAGAGGAGAGAGCTGCAAGGGTTATTAGCAGTGGTGAGTCAGTGGTTTTAGTTTCAGTGTTATTCTCACTGGTGTTATATAATGTTCTTAATGAAATTCCTTAAAATGTGCAGGAAACTTAATTAAGAAATACTTGACCAGTGGTTTTGTTACTAAAATCCTGACTTTTCCAGGATACTTTGCAGTCTGACCTGAGACAGACCAGATTTGATCTCTGCTTCTAAGTGGAGTGAAGTGAGAACCTTGTCTTTAGGATTTGTTGAGAGTTGAGATGGAGTCGTGGAGTCAAGGAAGGGTTTTTTATTGATACAGATTGATACTGTATTCCTGGTGAGAGTGGCTTTGTGGAGCAGAATTGAGGACTTTATCAGGAGAAGTTGTATAGCCAAGGTTAATTTTATTTTCCAAGAGACCGCGATATCCTACAAAAAGGGAACCTCAAGTTAATTATTACTTAATGAACCTGTCAATTAGTGTTATTTTTCATTTGTAAGTGTCAACATAAGATCCAATGTGCTGCCATCTATGAGAAATTATCTGAAAGAGATGTAATTTCTGACAGCCCCTGCGAGGAATTAGCATTCTCAGACAAGCCATAGACAAGATGCAGATGAACACAAACCAGCTGACCTCAATACATGCAGATCTCTGCCAGGTAAGGGGCTCAGAACAGCCCTTTGTGAGAATTAAAGCTTATGAAATACCTGTAAACCTTAATAAGGAAATGCATGTTCACATGTTGGAGTGTAAGAATGGATTTTCAACTGGATTTTTGTTTGGTTTGGCTTTTTTTCCAGTGGTAAATGATGTGATATACTGAAATAAAATCCTAATCTGGTAGATAGATTAATTACTAATTTCAAATGTTAGTGCAGGTCCTCAGAATTTTGATTTTGTTGATGACTTCAGAAAGTCCTTTGACATTCCTTCTCTTTGGGCTGAAAGTCACACTGAACCTATCTTGGGTGCCATTGGTGTGATACCCAGGGACTATCTGCTCAAGTCTGACAAAAGACATGTTTGTCTTGATGTCTTTGGCCTGGATTTGTATTTCTGTCTCATTCTTGGCTCCTGGGATTTAGGGTTGGACAGGAATGTTCAGAGCAATATTTAGTGCTGCCAGCACAGTAGTCTGGGAGTCATGGAGTTTTAAACAACTTTGTCAGAGTTTAATTTCTTTAAGAACCCGATAATTTTATAACGGTTCATAATCTGTGTTAAAGATTTTCAACCTGTGTTACTCCACTGCTGACATGCTCTGTTTTTTAATGGGAGAGTGATATTTATGCAGTAGTACTAACTAATTTAGCTTCAATTCCTTCTCACGGAAACTTGAATGGAAATGGCTAATTTCTGAAAACTTGATTTATTTTCTTGTAGCTCTGTTTGTTAGCAAAATGCTTTAAACCTGCCCTCCCGTATCTAGATGTGGACATGATGGATATTTGTAAAGAGAATGGGGCATATGATGCAAAGCACTTTTTATGTTACTACTACTATGGTGGGATGATATACACTGGGCTAAAGAACTTTGAAAGAGCACTCTACTTCTATGAACAGGTAACTTTAAATCATAAGTCTGAAGTGTGGTGTCTGGAAAAGCAAAAGTAGATGTGTAACAGAGGTGAGAAAACACAGCACCTTTGAACTAGCACAGGCAAACTGTCTTTGGAGGTGTTTTCCTTTAAGGAAGTCTCTCACAGCCTCACTGCAGCAGAAAGCTGTGCAGCTCAAAGGGTGATGTTAAATTTATCTCACTATAAATATTTTTCAGCTGCCTGCTTGAAACTGCAGCACAGAAACAGGTCACGGGCTGACACATGGTTGTGTGTCCTTAAAAAATAGCCCAGTGGTTTTGCTAAGGCCTTTGCTACTTTATTGAGAGGAGTTTTGCTTCTTCAAGGCTGTTATTATATTTGCTGGTTTTGCTTTAGCTAGGAAGGAAATAAAAATAGTGAGATTGGGGAAACCTTGTGTATGAGGGAAATGCTGTGAAATATGCAAAACAAAGTGGTGCAGCATTTTTCTTTTTTGTAAATGAGGGTCAGCTCTTGAGTAGTTCCAGTGTCATAGTGAACTAAAATCCCTTCTCCCTATTCTGCAGACCTCTGGTAATGTAATAGCTTTATAAAACCTGTTTGAGGGTCTGTGTAAATCCAGATTCACAAGTAGCTACTGTTGATTTCTGGTACAACTTTAAATATATTCCAAGGAAGGAAGTTTTGATTCTATCTGAGCAGGTCTATTTTAAGACAGGCACCACTGTAATGTGATATGTTTTGAGTAGCTTGTATGAAATTTCCTTTTATTTTGGCGTATGTCTGGATAATTAATTTTGACAGAAGTTAGTTAAGCTTCAGCACTCAAAGGAGAATTTCTTATGTCACTATATTCTTTCTGCATGCAGCTTGAAATTGAGTTTCTTCTCATGCAGTAGCTACCAGGATTTCCCAATAAGCAGAGACTAAATTCCTGTTCCATTTCTTTTTTTTTGCTTAGGCAATAACTACTCCAGCCATGGCAGTCAGTCATATTATGTTGGAATCATATAAAAAGTATATCCTAGTTTCTTTGATACTACTTGGTAAAGTTCAGCAGCTACCAAAATACACTTCCCAGATAGTTGGTAGATTCATTAAGGTAAGTATTGCAAATGCATCTAAATAATAGATCAACAAATCTGAATTTGTAAATGTGTAACAGTGGAAGTTGTCCCTGTCCATGGCAGGGGTTTGGAGTGAGATGAACTTGAAGGTCCCTTCCAACCCAAACCATTCTATGACTGTGTGATGTCAGTGATGCTTTTAAAATTTGGGAAAACTTCAGGGTTGAATAGTACTAATCAATATTCCTTTTGTTGATACTGGAAGTTCCTTTATGGCTTTTTATGTTAGAATTTAAAAAATACTCAGATTTCAATTGGCTTTCACACTGCAGTGTCATTATGGAAAGTTTTGACCTGTAATTTCATCTGATTGAGGCACAAAATGCTAAACATTTTATTCCCAAACCCCAGCTTTTTAGAGAATAAAAGCTTCTGAAAAAGCTGAGTTTGGAACCTGTAAGGATTCAGATTAGGAGGTGAAGGGTGGGAGACAAAACTGCTACTGAGAGAGTTCTGATCCTAAGTAACACCCTTCTAAAAATTAGATCTTATTTAACACCTAGTTTGTTGATTTGTGACCAAAATTCTGAAGAGTTCCAAAATTCTTCTAACTTCAGAGACTAATAAACAAGCTGAAAACATTTTAAGGTATTTTTGGTGAACTGGTTTCACCCTCTGAGACCCAATGTGGTCAAGGATGGATGTCTCAGAGGGCAGAACAAATATAATGGATGGGCAGCTACTGGCAATACTTACCTCAAACTCAGCTGGTCAGTTGAGAGAGTTTTTTCACACTGCTGTTAAGTAAATCTGTGACACAGGGGTCCTGGAATGATGTTTATTAAATGTTACACTGCAGTAATACAGATTTAGTGTATGAGTCTGATATTGCCATAAAGCCATGTATGGGCACCCTGTCTTTTTTTTATGAAAAATGCCCAAGCTGCTTAAATTTACTTCAATGCCTGCATGGCTTCCAATGTTGGAGCACTGAATAGGTTTTGTGAGGCTGGATGAACACTGTGTTCTTTAAGAAGGGTTCTCATTTTTCTAATTGCAGCCTCTTAGCAATGCTTACCATGAATTAGCACAAGTTTATTCAACCAATAAACCCTCGGAGCTTCGAAATCTGGTGAACAAACACAGTGAAACTTTCACAAGGGATAACAATATGGGGCTGGTGAAGCAATGCTTGTCATCTCTCTACAAAAAGAATATTCAGAGGCTAACCAAGGTAAGAAAAACTGTGAGCAGTTTTCCTCTAAGAGTGTATTGCTGAAATATATTCAATTTAGAGCTAAATGATAACATAGTGATGTGGCAGAGAAATTACTAAAACTGAGATTTGTGTCTGAAACAAAGGAGATTAGAATGTCCTGTTTAGGAAAACAAATCAGTTGGCTGCTTATGCATTATTTAAAAGGTGATTCAATCTATCAGGGGGGTTTGCCCATGAGGATTTAGTAGATAATCAAAGAAGTGAGCACTGCAACCCCAGTGACCTTCATCCCTTTTAAAAAAACAGGAGAACTGAACTTTAAAGGCCACTTCATTAGAACAGAGTGAGTGAATAGGACAGATTTTGGAAAAATAAAAGGAAAACCAGAAGCACTGAAATTATTTGCTCCTTCAGCTAAGAAATCAGATTAACCCTAAAAGGTGATTGGGGAAAGAATTTTTGTTTTTGGCAAGCTCAAATGATATTTGTTGCAGTAGAAAAAAAATCTCATAAGGAGCTTTATATATGCATCTCTTAAGGAAATTCAAGGGGTGGAAAGTCACCTTTTTTGTGTAAAAAGGTGAGAGAAGAGGTTGGACATGGTCAGGACTATGTAACATAAAATTGCAGGAATGAGTAATGAATCTGCATGTGCTCAGTGTGACAAATTAATGTCTGGAGGAAGAACTGACTCACTCTCATGAGCCCTTTAATAATTGTGTGTTCCACTTGTTCCTTCCCATCAGACTTCCACAGTCAGGTTACACAGGCCATGAAGCATCAACAGAAAAATCCTCAATATCCAGTTTTAACACTGAAACTTTCTACATTTCAGACGTTTTTAACATTGTCGTTACAAGACATGGCAAGTCGAGTGCAGCTGTCAGGGCCCCAAGAAGCAGAAAAATATGTCCTGCACATGGTAAGACCTCTGACTTGGTTAAACCATCCCAAAATCAGTGTTTGGGTTGGCAGTACATATCCTGAGCAGTTTTTTTCTAGGGTGGAGGAAATGCTGGCAGTCTGCTGTGATGTTGAGACTGTTCTCAAAAAATCTGAGAAGCTATTCTCCACGGAAGATAAGGCATGAATTGTGTTTTTGGGAACCTGTGGGAAATGAAAACAACCAAGTTAAAGACAATTCCACAAAGAATCTGTGTGTTGTAGTTACCTGAAATTCTGTTCTTGGTGATAACTTCTATTAAACCTTGTGTCATTTCAGATAGAAGATGGTGAAATCTTTGCAAGTATAAATCAGAAAGATGGTATGGTCTGTTTCCATGATAATCCTGAAAAATATAACAATCCAGCTATGCTTCATAACATTGATCAGGAGGTAAATCTTTTACTGCTTTTGGAATTCTTACCAAAGAACTTTAGTCTGTAATCAGAGAGCTGCTGCCAGAGCCACTGTAGTAATTTAAATATAAAGAGTGAGGACTGTAAATCACTATTTGACTATTTCACAGTATTTTCATGGGTTTTAGATTAATACTCTCTGTCAGTGTGTTCCTGCTGTGTCCTGCATGGCTTGAGCTGTTTCAGGAGGCTGACTGCTTGCTGTTGCTGATGGGAAGATCCTTGAATGGATTAGAAAAATTGTTTTTAGTTTTAAACTTCAAGGATCACTTCCATTGCCTCTCAATAACCTGCCTGTAGATTAAGGTGGTCGAGCCACCTTAGACTGTCTGTCAGTGGCCTTAAAAAGGTCATGTTAGGAAGACATGGATCAAATGAAAGGAATAAAAAATGGTCTGACACTTTTGTTTGGGAGGT
This sequence comes from Thryothorus ludovicianus, assembly GCA_013397245.1. Classification (NCBI taxonomy): domain Eukaryota; kingdom Metazoa; phylum Chordata; class Aves; order Passeriformes; family Certhiidae; genus Thryothorus; species Thryothorus ludovicianus. The sequence goes on from VZTB01004663.1 coordinate 508,164, forward strand.
GAGGGATGAGAACATTTTGATGTGGAACTTTTGTGGTGGCAGAAGTTATTTGTTCCACGTGGCACAGCAGTGAAATGTCTCGAAGATCAGGTACAAGCTGGACAAAGTAATCCATTTCATACATATTTTATACATATTTTTTAAGATGCTGAAATGTATAGAGCTTGATGAACGACTGAAAGCCATGGATCAAGAGATCACTGTGAACCCTCAGTTTGTGCAGAAGGTAATGGATTTAATGTCCTGTAAGAGTATGTGAGAGATTCATTCAGTGCAGTATGTTGTACTGAATGTCAGTATTTACAGTGTTGTTATTACACATCATTAATTATATGTGCATAAACATCATGACACATCATAAAGATAATTTATTATTTTTGAAGGTGCTTTTTCCTAATTAATCCTGCAGTGATTTCAAGCAGGAAATTAAGTGCATGTTATTTTGTAGGCACTTTATTTTCCTGCCTGTTCACTTCAAAGAACTGTCTTTCCCAAGCCTGCAGAGCTGTTTCTGAACAGAATTAACTCTCTCCCTTGCAGAGTATGGGCTCTCAAGAAGATGACTCAGGGACCAAACCATCCAGTTATTCTTGAAATTAATGTTGCTCACCACTCCGCTTTCAAGTAAAAGCTTACGAAAGAATCACGCCTGGAACGGGGCATTGAGGAGTTCCACAAAGAGAGCAGAGAGAACTGAGCTTTGCTTTTCACCTGGACATTAAGAAAATAAAAGAACACCCTCTCAGTACTGTATTATATCAGAAATATTCTCTGCAAAGAAAAAGGAAATGTCAAAAGAAACTTGAAAGTCTGTTGTGGATTTATTTATCTTCAGATTAACATTGTTAATGCATTAAATAATCTACCTTTTGTTTTAAAGGGTTTGAATGTTGCCGTGTTTCTGTAGCAGTCCTCTTCTGCAAAAAAAAAAAAAAAAGTGTTATTCAGGGAAGAATACAAACTAGTGTTGGTTCACTTACAAGATAATTATTGGTTCATTATTCTGTATTTAAAGTTGGCTCAAAGTGCAGATTTATCATATGTGTGGTGGGGACAGAGGGGTGAAGTTCAAGCAAATCATAATGTAGAGAATTTGCATATGCCCAATGTAGCTGGTGCTGTCTTTTAAGTGAGGAAATAAGAACTGTTCTTCCCAAGAGGATGAGGATTTCAACGTGTCCTTGTAAGGAAGTTTGCTGCAAAGTAGGAATCATGTATGGAAAACATACATGACAGCTGTTTATGATTTTAAAGTTTCTGGTACAAAATATCTGCTAATATTATTTGCTCTTAGATGAAACTTATTAGACCTAAACAAAAGGGTATTTGGAAAACGTTGGTGTTCTGGAGGATTCTAGATAGGAAGTTGTTTACACTGAAGGAAATTTGAATGTTTGTTCCTGTGCAACTGGCATGAAGGTATTCAACAGGCTGGTAGTTTCTTTGGTGGAAACCAGTATTTCTGCATGGAACATAAATAGAATTCTATACAACACTCAAAATGCAGGATTTTTTTTCTGGATATAACGTGTTGGAATGGTACCTGGTTTTTAATTTGCTATTTTAAACTTTAAAACTTTGTTATTGGATTCTTTAAAGTGCTTCACCCCTTAAATCAACAGGCTGTTTAATTTTCTGTCGTTCTCGTCTATCTGAGGATTCTCACTGTTCAAACACCTTCCTGTCAGGCAGAAATAAAACCTGTCATCAAGTCAGAGAACAAGAAGCTCAGCAGCCACTGCTTCCTACTGAAACACCTGACCTTGCTCCTGCTCCCCTGCCAGCTTGTTTCCAGGTGGGAGCTGAGCATTCCTGGCTCTTGCTGTGTGAATTTTGTATGTGTTGAGGTCACCTGTGGTTGAAAATATTCCATTTGTCCTTCCAGTGTTGGGGGTTTCACTTAAAACTGGTATTGCAAATCTAGCACAGCCTCTGTGACAGCAGGGTGCTGCTTTCTGGTGGAGAGAGATGTCCCAGGTTGTGGTTGGTGGTGAAGGATGTTTTTTTTTTTTAAAAAGTATAAAATAGCAGTTTAGTTTTGAACACAGTGGTCCATAGTGTGAGCAGCTCATCACTTCCTGCCAGAGAATTCCATTGGGACAACTTTGTTATCTGATCTTTAAGCAAGATCTTGGGGTTTTTCATAACTCATGAGTCTTGTAATTAGATCTAAGATTTTGAAGGTTTTTATCCTAATTAATCTGCAGTGATTTTAATGCTGAACATACACCATTCCCCCTCTGGTCCCATGGAAGTGTTAAATGAGTAATTAGTGATGCTGTGGCTTGAGCCCAAAACAGGGTGGTTGTTAAAACTCACAGAAGGGACTGCAAACAACTGACCCCAAACCCCACCCCTCCAGAAATGTGCCTAGCTCAACTCTCCTTGCCAGTGGCTCCCTTGCCAGGGGAGAATGTATTCAGGATGCTGTCATGGAGTTGGAAAAAAAAACAGGAATGTCCATTTTTTACACTGCTAGTTCCTATTAGTGAGCATGGATTTACCTGCTGAGAGCTGCAGGATGGTTTTCCAGCTGTGGAACTAGAGGGAAAACTAATCTTTGCAGCTGGCAAATAGCTCTAGATTTTTCTCCTCTTTTTTTCTTCCATAAAGTAGATAAAGCAAATCCATGCTCACATCAAAAGGATGGCAAAAATAGCTGTGTAGTAGTTTAAAGTTATTCCATTATATATCTGATTTTTAAAAGGGCAAATGCTTTTCAAGTTAGAGAGCTGCTGAGATTCCTTTTCTGGTGTGGATAGTTGTGCTGTTAATGTCTGAATTCTGGTAGAAATTCAAAGTCAGGTCCCACCTGTAGAATCCGTAGATAAAGCATTCACCAAAAGTGCTCCAGGGAAGGGCTTTTAAGTCCTAGTTTGATAAACACACATGGTCTGGCATCTGCATGTCTTGAGATAGCGCTGAAATTAAGTCAGATTTTTAATGAAACAGCTCCTTCCAAGTCTTGGAACTAATTGCCTGGGCTGTGGTCAGCTGAGAGGCTTCGAGAACGCTTGGGCTTTCTGGTTTTAATTTGCATTTACTGCAGGGAAGGACTTTTGCTCAAATCTAAGAACACTGAGTGCTGTGCTGCTCCCAGCTTGGACTCTCAGAGGTCCCGTGGCTGTTTCACAGGATGTGCCCAGGGAATACTGAGTGCACCCTTTGATATCTGACTCCGATTTTGATGCATTTTAATTTAGCAAAGACACAAAATGCACTTCCGAAGGCAGCTCAGATGTGCAGCTGCAGTTCGTAGCCACAGGAGGGGTCTCAAAGCCAGGCACTGTGAGATTTGGAAACGTTTCTGAGAAGGAATGGCTGCAAGCTGTCTGTGTACAACCCCTCACTCACATTTTTGTGCCACTGAGGAGCCCCAGAGCGTGACCTCCGCTGAGCCATCGCTCCACGGTGGAGCTGCAGCTGCCTCCTTCCCACAGCCCCGTGTTGGTGTTGTTGTAGGCGATCTCTATAACCTCAGAAATGTTCTCCACATGGCCCAGGAGCTTAGTCCTGAGGAGTTGTTTAAATGTACTATTGGAAAATAAAGATAACAAACGAGTCGTTCTTAGTTTGTCTTAAATGAGATTCTAGGTATTTCGTATTTTGGGTTTCCTTATTTTTTTTAGGGGGAGGGATTTCTTGTTCTGGTTGTTTTTCAGAAGGTGATTTTGGCTGACTTGGGAGGCTGCTGTGTGTGGCAGTGCTCCAGAGGTGTTCAAACTCTGCTGGTGGCTTCTCAGAGGCTCTCCTGAGCAATTCTGAGTAGAAATAATCTTTCTTTAGTGTCTTTCTTGAGAAGTGTTGCTGCAGGTCCTTGTCTGAGATGGGCTTTGGGATTTTGGATGGAATGCTCTTATTCTGAGGAACCTGGTCTAGTGAAGATGTCCCTGCCCACAGCAGGGGGTTGGAATGGGATGGTCCATAAGGTCCTTCCAACCCAAACCATGCTGGGATTCGTGTCTGAGCTCTGTTTTCTGTAATAATCCATCTTGCTGACCATCTGGCTATTGTTTTAATCAGAGACATAATTATGAGTCCATGTGTGGCTGCTTGGATCCAGATGTGTGTCTTGTAGTGGTATGAGCAATAGCTGCTCTTTTTTAGGGTTAAAGGACAAGTCTTACTCAGTTGAATTGTCTGTTATCTTTTTAAAAACTTAGTACTTTTGTTCAGATTCAGGTATTTAAAACCTTGTAAGGGGCAACTCCTAGGGACAGGGTGGAATCTGGCACTTTATTTTGAAGCCTAATAGTTCACATGGAATTTGGTTTAGTTTTCTGTCATAGATTCCTAGAGGTAAATAATCCTTTAATACTTAAATTTGACACCCTGAAGAGAAACAGGAGTTTAATGGAAATGAAGAGCCTGAATAGGTTGAACTTGGGCGTTTGCTCCCCTGTCCTTCCCGGGCTGTACCTGTGTAAACACCTCCACAGAGCTGCTTTAGAAAGCGGGAAACAACAACACTTGGAAACCTTCACCTGCCGCAATCTTACGCTCTAAGCACTTTAAGGAATTAGGACGGACGATGGGCGGCGAGTCTCCAACCGAGAAGTCGCGCCGAGCCTGCGGAGAGCAGGGCACCGCCATGAGGCGAGGGAATGTCCCGGGAAGGGGCTCTGCGGCAGCCGATGGCGAAGCTCGTTAATGCGGCAGACTCCATCCCGATTCCAATCGCAGCCCCGATCCCTGTCCCGATCCCGGTCCCGGCTCCTCCGGGGGCTCCGCCCGCGGCCACCCCCGGTCCCACCCCAGGAGCCCGCGGGTCACGTGACCCGCCCCGCGGCCCGTACCACTCCGCGGGGGGAGCGCGGCCCGCCGCCGGTGTGACACCCGCGGGTCGCTAGCTGCCACTCGTTCTTTCTGGTGTCCCCGGCGATCGGACAT
>VZTB01004663.1:513566-526606 GCA_013397245.1 Thryothorus ludovicianus
GGGGTGGTACGGGCGGTGGGTCAGTCGGTGTCAGGCGCCCGCGGACACGGGACGGGCCGGGGGAGCCGCGGTGAGCGGGGGCTGCGGGCACGGGGAACCGGGACCGGGCTGGGCTGACCGGGCACGGGGAACCGGACACTGGGCCCGGCGGGACAGGCCGGCCCGGGTCTGGCAGGGCCTGAGGCGTTCGGGTTCGTAGGCGCTCAGCAGGGCCGGCCCGTTCCGGCCTGAGGCTCCGAGCACCGGGGGTCTGGTCTGTGCGACCTCAGCCTTGATCCGGAGGAGGCCGCCAGGTTGATCGGAGGGGAGGAGCACCTCTCCTTTGCGGAAAGGCTGGAAGAATTGGGATTGTTCAGCCTAGAAAGGAGAAGGCTTCGAGGTGACTTAATTGTGGCCTTCTACTACCTAAGTGGAACTTACAAGGAAGATGGGACAAGACTGTTTACAGGGGGCTGGAGTGACAGGAGAAGGGGGAACGGCTTCAGACTGACAGCAGGGTTTGATGGGGTATTGGGAAGAAATTTGCCCTGTGAGGGTGGTGAGACCTTGGCACAGGTGCCCAGAGCAGCTGTGGCTGCCCCTGGATCCCTGGAAATGTCCAAGGCCACGCTGGAGTAACCTGGGACAGTGGAAGGTGTCCCTGCCCATAGCAGGAGGTTGTAGTGGATGTTTTTCACAGCCCATTCCAACCCAAACCATTCTGTGATTCCCTGAACCTGTCCCTGTAAGACTGGAGGTGTCTGGACATGAGGGATTGCTCCAGCCCCATTCACCCCCGTGGGGTCTGAGGTGTCCTGGCTCAGAGTCCAGGGCCTGGCCATGGCAGGTTGGGATGCTCGAGGCCATCCCATCAGCAAACAAGTTTGATCCTGGATCAGTGAACTTCCCAGGGAGGTGTTGGAGTCACCATCCCTGGAGGTGTTTAAGGAAAGAATGGACATGGCACTGAGTACTCTGGTCTGGGTGACAAGGTGGGGATCAGCCTCAGGTTGGACTCGATGATCTTGGCGGTCTCAGGCTCAGGCTGAGCTTCAGGTGGGATGCAGAGCAGCACTGGCTGCAGTGAGGCCTGAGCGATGCCGTGATGTCCCCTGTGCTCTGTCCCCGGCTGCAGGAGGCCTGGCGGCTGTGCTGAGCCCTCACTATGAACGCTATCGTTGCCCTGTGCCATTTCTGTGAGCTCCACGGGCCCCGCACCCTGTTCTGCACCGAGGTGCTGCACTCGCCGCTCCCGCAGGGCGCCGGCGGCGGGGACATCTCCGGGCAGAATGAGCAGGCGGAGGAGGAGGAAGGTGGAATCCAGATGAGCAGCAGGATCCGCTCACACAGCCCGGCTGAAGGGGCCAGCGCCGACTCCAGCAGCCCAGGGCCAAAGAAATCAGACATGTGTGAGGCAAGTGTGAAAATCTGTGTGTGGAAATNCAGGGCGCCGGCGGCGGGGACATCTCCGGGCAGAATGAGCAGGCGGAGGAGGAGGAAGGTGGAATCCAGATGAGCAGCAGGATCCGCTCCCACAGCCCGGCTGAAGGGGCCAGCGCCGACTCCAGCAGCCCAGGGCCAAAGAAATCGGACATGTGTGAGGCAAGTGTGAAAATCTGTGTGTGGAAATCTATGTGTGAGGCAAGTGTGAAAACCTGTGTGTGGAAATCCGACACTTGTGAGGCAAGTGTGAAAATCTGTGTGTGGAAATCGGACATGTGTGAGGCAAGTGTGAAAATCTGTGTGTGGAAATCTATGTGTGAGGCAAGTGTGAAAATCTGTGTGGAAATCAGACATGTGTGAGGCAAGTGTGAAAATCTGTGTGTGGAAATCGGACATGTGTGAGGCAAGTGTGAAAATCTGTGTGTGGAAATCAGACATGTGTGAGGCAAGTGTGAAAATCTGTGTGTGGAAATTGGACACGTGTGAGGCAAGTGTGAAAATCTGTGTGTGGGCATTGGTGTCTTTGCGTGGCTAAAGGGCTCTGGGATTCTCTGATGCAAATTGAATTGTTCAGAGATAAATAAAAGCATAAGCAGCACTTGTTTGGTATGTATCAGTGCCAGAAGATCTCCAGGTCCTCATAAACTGCAAACGAGCCCTAACTCTGATCCTAATGATCCATGACAAGAGGATGAAGGAGCTGTTGTTGAATACATACACCTTGACAGAAACTTGAGGTCTCCTTAAGCTCTGTGATTCTCTTGTGGCTGAGAAATGCTTTCCTCATCCTCAAAGAGCATTTACTTTGTTAGATTAGGTCAGATCATTTATTAATAGTAATTTTAAGAGCAGTATTGGTTAGGAAACAACAACAAAAAAAAAAGCAAAACCAATTAAAACAATAGGAAAAATATATATTCAGGGTCATTCAGCCTAGAGAACAGAAGTTTGTGTGAAGACCTTGCAGCAACCTTCCAGTGTCTGAAGGGACCTGTAGGGAATCCAGAGGAGGACTCTTCATCAGGAACTGTAGTGGTAGGACAAGGAGTAGTGTGTTGAAACTGAAAGAGGGGAAATTGAGGTTAGATATACTAAATTAGCTGTTCCCTGTCAGGTGAGGCCCTGGCACAGGGTGCCAGAGCAGCTGTGGCTGCCCCTGGATCCCTGGGAATGTCCAAGGCCAGGTTGGACAGGGCTTGGAACAACCTGGGATAGTGGGAGGTGTCCCTGCAGCAGGACAGGGGCTGGAATGAGGTGATATTTAATCTCCCAACCCAAACCATTCTATGATTCTCATACTTGTCTTCTATCAGTACTTCCTCTGACATATTTATTATTTACTTTCCCTTCACTTGTGGCCAGTTTTGTTTGGCCAGTTGGTTTCACAGCTGCTGTAACTGAACTTTATCAGCTGTAGAGCCTGCACCAAGTTCACAGTGAAATTAAAAAGTGGACAATGAGCATAAGAGCAGAGGAAGTATATCAGAGTTCTGTGTGAGGAGCTGAATTCAAATCCTGACCTTGACTCACCTCCCTTGTCTTCTGAGTCTTTGTGTTCCTGTGTGTGTCAGTAACATTTTCTGGTGTTCTGGAGGGAACAGCCAGAGCTCTTTGCACACCTGAGATACCTGCACGCTCATTGATGGCTGGATTTGCTTTTCTGCCTTCAGGGCTGCCGCTCTCTTGCAGGAGGACACCCGGGGTACGTCAGCCACGACAAGGAAACCTCCATCAAGTACGTCAGCCACCAGCACCCAAACCACCCCCAGCTGTTCAGCATCGTGCGCCAGGCCTGCGTCCGCAGCCTCAGCTGTGAGGTACCTGCCTTGGAGGACAGGGAAATGCTCCTTGTGGCTCCTGTGCCACTCCAAATCCAAGATATCCCACTGCTGATCCTGGCTGCTCTGTGCAGGCTGAAACCTGGAGGGGATCAGGTGGAAAGACAGGCACAGAAGTTTGGTTGTTCCAGGATTGGTGGTGTTTTTTAAGCTTGATGGCCTCAGGGGTTCCTTCCTCTCACCTTGTGAGGCTAAAAATATCCCCTTCTTGGTTTTGTTCCTTGTGCTGATTGTTTATCATTGTAAGATAACCTGATTTTTGTAAAAACCTCTGAATGTGATGTTGAGTGGTCTTTGTAGACCATTAATATTCATCCTCTAACAGGCATGAAGGAAAAATCCTACAGATTAATGAGCATTTGTGTGTCAGGATCAGCAAAATTCCTTCTGGATTCTCAGTATTGTATTTGAACAGAGCTGAACTCTTACAATACAGTTAAATTGAAGGATTTGGAGTGTTTGTAGGGTACCTCTGTTTGACCACACTTTTGGGATAGTTGCATAAAAAGGCTTCATTTATTCACCAAGTGGGTGTTAAAGTGCAGGGAGCTGTTTAGTTTGTTTTGTTTTAGTGATGTGTTTAATGATTTTGGTGTGTGTCCCTTCCCTTCAGGTCTGCCCAGGACGTGAAGGCCCTATTTTTTTTGGAGATGAGCAGCATGGTTTTGTGTTCAGCCACACCTTCTTCATCAAAGACAGCCTGGCCCGAGGTTTCCAGCGCTGGTACAGCATCATCACCATCATGATGGACCGGATTTACCTCATCAACTCCTGGCCCTTCTTGTTGGGAAAAATCAGAGGCATCATTGATGAGCTCCAGGGCAAAGCACTGAAGGTGGGTCAGTGCACAGGGTCCCTGTGCTCAGTGTCAGCACAGCAGCATGATCCCTGATTGACAGCTGAGTCAAAAATCTGATCCAGCTCATGCCAGGGGGGTCCTTAGGATTGACACAAGGGCCAGGAAGATGGTGTGTATCAAATGTTCACAGCCAGGCTGGACAGGGCTTGGAGCATCCTGGTCTCATGGAAGGTGGCAGGTGCCTGTTGCAGGGGAGTTGGAACAAGCTGATCTTTCCCAAACCATTGGAAAGTTGATCTTTCCCAAACCATTCCAGGATTCTGTGTCTGGGGATGTAGGAGGGAAGGAAAAGGGTGTTTCTGTCATTTGAAACTCTCAGTGCTTTTCACAGGCCTCATAGACAACAGCTGTGTTACAAATGCAAGTAAGTAAATCTGGGAAGGACAAGGATTTTGGAGCACCAGTGTTATTTAGTGATATTTTTAGTCCATCTAAGAATAAGATGTCCCTTCTCTCTGTTTTCCCGTTATCGGGTGAGCGCGTGCGTCGTGCCCTTTCCACGTGGTGTTTTTTTGTTTTTTGCTGTGGTGTTTTGCCTGAGCTCTGAGCAGGCACTGAGCCTGTTTCAGGCTGTGGCAGTGCCCTTGCTGTGTGTGCAGGTGTTTGAAGCAGAGCAGTTTGGGTGCCCCCAGCGTGCCCAGCGCATGAACACGGCCTTCACCCCCTTCCTGCACCAGCGCAACGGGAACGCCGCCCGCTCCCTCACATCCCTGACCAACGATGAGAACCTCTGGGCCTGCCTGCACACCTCCTTTGCTTGGTAATGCCCCTGCTGTTCTCAGCTTGTACTTCCTCAGGGGGATACTGCCATATCCTGAAAGAGTGGGAATGTGGTTTGAGTGTTTGGGGTTTTTTTGGAGTTTTTTTTAAGGTGATACTTAGACTTTACTAAGTAGCGTCTGAATTGGAAGGAGCCAACACTGATGTCTTTAGGACAAAAAAAAGTGGGTTTGCTGTGAAGCAGAACTAAGGTGGCAGCTAATAGAAGCCATGGATGTGCACATGGAAAGGTTTTGCAGTGTGGAAATGTGGAAGAAAGGAATAAAAGATGCTCCTACCCCCAGTGTGCTGCATCTTGGATTCACACACGACAGATGTGGTGCTTCACCAGAGAGTGCCCCAGTGCTGGGATCAGCAGCGTGGGAGGTGCAGCCATTGGGCTCTGACAGTGTCCAGTTGCTCCAGTGCCTGACTGGCTCATTAAACTTCCCTGGAAAGATGCCACAGGAAGGATTGCAGCACTGGCATGTGTTTTGGATGGGGGATGAGCATGCTGCACAAAGAAATTGCAGAATTCTGGGATCTGGGTGACTTTGCTTGGCAAAGACTGTGAGATGGGCTGATAGTCCCACACTGGGGAAAGCACAGGCATGTGCTGGAAGGTAGCACAAAGTGCTGAGTGGTTGGATGTTCTGTTTGACATTATGACATCAAGTTTCCTACTGGGTTTTTGCACTTGGCAAGCTGCATGAGTGCTTCTCTTCCTTTCAATGTCTCCAGGCTTCTGAAGGCTTGTGGTAGTCGGCTTACAGAGAAACTTCTGGAGGGAGCACCCACAGAAGACACCCTCGTTCAGATGGAAAAACTTGCAGGTGAGACAGAAGTTCCCAGAGCTGCAAAGACCCTCTGAGAATGCTTTAGATGATGAAACACTGAGTCCTTTGGCCAGCATCTTAGGCACAGCCATTCCTGGTAGTCTCTGCAGCAGCTGGAGGTGGCTCTGACAGGAATGTGAAATCCAGGCACCTCAAAGGCTCTCTGCACGTGGTGTTTGTCACTTGAGTAGCAGTGTTGCATCATCAAGATTATTGTTCTCAGTGGCTGGGCTGGCCCTCCAGTGAATCTCTACAGCCAGAAGGATTTGCAGTCACAACATAAGGATTTCTTGCTTCTTTTTCTACAAACTTTCTAAAAGTAAAGGATCATAGTTTGTTGGGTTTTTTTTCTCCTGTGTTAAATTATTTTACTAACCATGTAAAGTAGAATCTACAAAGCTTTGTCCATAACCTTTAAAACAAGAATAGAGAACATAGCTGATCAAAAAGTGCTACTTTCTGTTCTGTAGAAGATGAAAACTCCTTCTTGACCCTTCAGTAGTTATTTTTGATCTGAATTAACACTTAGGTGCATCTGTGCTGCTGCCAGTACTTTCAGTTTCTGTGTTCTGAGCTCTCTCTTCCCACATACACCCAAAATCACATGGCTGCAGCATGTGAGCACTTTCCAGTTTCCATTCCTAGAGAGCAGCAATTTTTATGACCAATCTAATTTTTATTTTTTTTGCTAGATCTGAAAGAAGAGTCAGAAGGCTGGGACGGTTCTGAGGAAGAAGAGAAGCCTTCCTCCCAGCCAGATGTTGTGGAAGGGCAGCAGGAGCTGTCCAAAAGCTCCCCTGAAACCTCTCTGCTGCCAGATTGCAACAGCTGGAACGTAGCTCACAGAAGGTTGTCTGTCTTTCGCTCTCTCAGGCACATGAGACAGGTAAGAAAGGCTGCAGAGTTCACAAACTCTTTTCTCCTGATAATGTTTGGGTTTTTTTTTAAAAGATACATTTATTTCCTGCAGTCTGCACATTCCCTGGTGCTGTGTTCAGCAGCCAGGAACACGATGTGAGCTGCATCTCTGGGCACTCTCCCTTCCTCACGTGGGTCTCTGGTGATCATTGGTCATGTGAGGTGGGGTCAGATGATTTCTCCCAACTTCTGCACTTCCCAAGAGCAGTGACAGTAATTTAATACAGAAGTTGTGCAGAACCTTCAATGCCAAGTAACATTTGCTTAAAAAAAAAAATGTTTCAGAGGGAGAAATAAATTACAAATAGAATAAATTATTCCGTGTGGATCTTGCTTTTGTCCCGTGCTCCCCATGACCTGGCTGAGGGGGAAGGTTCATGTGCCCAAGGTTCATGTGCTAAATTTCCATGTCCAATTCCTGTTCAGGTCTGGCCATTTTCCTACCAGTCACTCATGTTTTTAACAGGGCAAACAAGACATTTCACTCATTTCCACAACCAATGCAGAATGGTTTGGGGTTTTCTTTTCCAGGTTCTTGGGGCATCAGCATTCCGAATGCTGGCTTGGCATGTTCTGATGGGGAACCAGGTCATCTGGAAAGCTCAGGATATGGATCTTGTCCAGTCTGCCTTTGATGTCCTACGGGTAGAAACCTTTCCCTTTGGTTCTTGGCTGCATGTATTTCTTCTTTTTTTACATGTATTTCTCTACTACCCCAGCCTTTATAATGATCTGCTCCTGATATGTAATCTTGTGAGGAGTATGTTCTATATGGTTTTGAAAAAACAGCAACCAAAGAAACCCCAAAAACACACAAAACAAAATCTCCTCAATCTTTGGATATCCTGCTTGTCCTCAGCGGCTGCAGGGGCTCTCAGGCTGAGTGGGTTACTCTGATCCCCCAAACCAGGAGCATCTGCCTGAGCTCCAGGTCTGGGTTAGCCCTGGAAGTCAGGGAGGGAATGGTAGTTATTTGTTTAATTGCAGAGTTTCTCTTTTCTGGTCTCCTTCCCCCTGCAGACGATGCTGCCCATCGGGTGCGTGCGGATCATCCCCTACAGTGACCAGTACGAGGAGGCCTATAGGTGCAACTTCCTGGGCCTGAGCCCACACGTCCAAATCCCACCCCACATCCTCTCATCTGGTAAGAACCTGCTGCAGAGCCCTCCCTGTCATGTCATGGTAAAGGACAGTAGATTTTTATTCTTTTTAGTAAGTATTGGCTGCATGAAGTAAAGCCCGAACCGCTTCATTTTGTTTTCCCCGTGTCTTTGCCTGGTCAGTGACTGAAAGATGTGACACCTTCTCTAGGCACTGACCACAGCAGGGTCTGGAGCTGTGTTTTGCAGTCTGGGCTAGCACAGCTCATGCTCTTTTGTGCTCTTGTTGCTCCAGAGTTTGCAGTGCTGGTGGAAGTCCGTGCTGCCGCCCGCTCCAGCCTCTACCCAACCCTGTTTGATGATGAGCAGTCCCTCAACAAGTACGAGTTCATTGTCACCAGTGGGAGCCCTGTTGCTGCAGATCGAGGTGGGTGATTTGGAAGCAGAAGGAACTTCTGTCACTGAGCTTAAAAGAGCATCTTGATCTTTAACTAGTTTTCATGTACTGGTCCTGAAGGAGGTTTGAGTAGAAGCCAGGTCAATATTCAGCTGTTGGAGGTGAGGTTCAGCACAGATTGTTCAATTATAAAAGATTTGCTCTACCAGATCAGCATATTTCCTATTAATTTTTATAAATGAGAAATGGATTCTGTGACATAGGTATAAGAAAAATTGTAGGGAAATTCTGTAACCCACAGTGAACACTTTCAATCCTAGAATACTTGTGTGTTTATTTTGAGTAAGACTGACTTGTAAGGACCATGACGTCACTGATTTTCCATTTCCACTTGGGAGCCAAATATGACTGATAGAGAAATACCCAGACTTTTTTATTTCATTTTACCTACTTCCTTCCAGCAGTTGAACACTTGTAACTAGAAGTGATTTGAGTCAGGTCCATCAATCTTGTCTTTTCTGGGAAGTCTTAATTTAGATGAATTGACCTCACTGAGTGTCTCAAAAGACATGGATGGCTCATCCTTCCTCTCTGTCCCTGAAGACAGAGATGCAAAGTAGAGACTTGCTCTCTCCATAGTGCTCTTCCTGTTGCTGATCCCACGTGTATAAATACACCAGTTTATTTTCCATCCAGTCAGTGGCATGTCCAGAAACTTCTGGACAAAAATAATCACTGCAAGGTCTTTTCACCACCACAGCATCAAACTTAACCAGGCCATGGACTGCTGGGAAAAATGTCACCTAGGGACTCCCAAAAAGTGGTCCAGGAATGCCTTGGGTTGGTTGCTGGTTTATTTTTTCACTAAATATCCTGGAACTGCCCTTGACAAGAGGAACATTAAATCAAGTATAAGTTGAGGGTTTATATTTTTACATGTATGCTTGTATATTGTACAAAGAAGCATGAAGGTTTCTTCATAACCTTGTGTTTTTAATGATCTTTTGATAAGGGCACACCAAAAGCTAAGCAGGAGTTTAAAAGTGAGTTTGAATAAAAAACAAAGGCCCCTGAACTTGTTTGGATATTCCAGGGTTCTTCACCAAATTCCATGTGGCTTCATGGATCAGATTTTTTTCTGATCTTTAGCTCCTCTTCCATGGAAATTAAATCCCAGCAAGCTTCTAGGGGATATATTTAACAATTATTAGTAGTGAAGGTGTAAGCAGTAACCTTTAGCTCCTCTTTCTCACCCTTTCCCCCTTTTTCTGCTCCTGCAGTTGGCCCAACAATCTTGAACAAGATCGAAGCTGCCCTGACCAACCAGAACCTCTCTGTGGATGTTGTGGATCAGTGCCTTGTTTGCCTGAAGGAGGAGTGGATGAAGTAAGTGCAGCTCCTGGCACAGGAACAGCAGAGTGCAGGACACTTCAGTCAGGTGACTCCTGCAGTTCAGCAGAAGTTGGATTTACAGGAACAAATTAAGTCAGGAGTTAAGAATTTTCTACTCTAGTCCCAACTCTGTTTCTGGCTTTCAGCAGTTCTTAACCTTTATGCTTGAGTTCACACATCTGTAGGTTACCTGCATGACAACACCTGTCTGCCTCACCTTGGTTAGGAGGATTAAATATGCAAATCCCTCTCTGCCTGTCAGTGTGGCCATACCCCAGCACAGGTAACACCCAAAAACATGCCTGGGTTCTGCCTTCAGGCACTGCATTTCAGAGGTGCAGGTAGCTGTGAAGGAAGACCAGTCAGTCATGTGAAATAATTCATGGCACATCATGACTTTGTGAATTTACCTGAAGGCAGATGGGCACTGGACGTGTCTCCCAGTTGTCACAATTAATTAATTGTTCTGCTTTCCTCTAGAATGAAAAAAACAAACTAGAAATAGTCCCACTATTACTGAGAATGAGATCTCCCTAATTATTCACCCTCCTTCATGAGAAGTTTCAGTGAAACACTGGCTGAAGCTTTTATTAACATTTAGTTGCAGTAGGTGCCAAGAGAAGCTCCAGTTCCTCCTTTCCCTCTTTGATGGGGTGTGAGTCCATTTGATAATGCCAGCAATCTCTTGTTCCTGCAGCAAAGTGAAAGTCCTCTTTAAATTCACTAAAGTGGACAGCAGACCCAAGGAGGACACCCAAAAACTGCTGAGCATTCTGGGAGCTGCAGAGGAGGACAATGTCAAACTCCTCAAGTTCTGGATGACTGGCCTGAGCAAGACATACAAGTCCCACCTGATGTCCACAGTTCGCAGCCCCACGTCCTCGGAGTCCCGGAATTAAAGGGTGCCCAACCTCCCCTGCTGCTTCAGAGAAGGGCAGGGAACCCTGGTTACCTCTGCTGAGCCTGCAGCCTGTGCTTCAGGGGCATAGTGAGGCTTCAGCTCTATTCTCCTGGTCCTCAAACCAACTTGAAGAGTGACTTGAGTCTTTTCTACTTGCTGTGAGACTGGACTAATGAGTGCTAACCCACAGTGCTGCTGTCTCTCCTGGAACTCAGCTCTCATTCTAGACGTGCACACTCAAGACTAAAACACAGCAACGCTCCAAGAATCAGCAAAGTTCATTAAAATCCCACCCTGTCCTCGTTAAGCATCGTGGTGTGGCAGCAGGCCTCACCTTCAGATTCCTTGGCAGGCCTGTGACAACATCCAGAACTCCTGGGAGTGCATGTGGTTAATCTCCCTGAAATCCCACATAAATCTCCTGAATGCCTGAGAGAAACAAGAACCAAAAATAAGAGGCACGTCACAGGGTATGGATCACATGTAAATTATTTCAAACCACTTCGTGCTCAGATTTAAGAGACTATTTTCTGCTGTAGCATAAGTCAGGATATCCCATGGGAGTCCTGTCACTCCTCTTTATTTATTTATATCTTAACTTGAGACGGTTTTAGCATTTGCTTTGGAAATCTTGTCTGGGAGGGTGAATTGTAAAATAAGAAGTCTCAAAGTGCAGCCTGCTTGCCTCTCAGAGGGGAAAATACTCGCCTTGTTTTGCCTGTGGTTGCAGAACTTGCAGGTAATGAAGATAACCTCACCAGGATAAGGTTCTCTTCTGGCTTTTTTAGCTTCCTAATTAAATTAAGCAGAAGAGATTCAACCTGTAGGTGCTCCCTTATATAACTCTATAGTAGCCATTTTTGCTTAATAGTTCATGAAAACATTGGTGCATTTTTTAATTACCTAACCAGAAATTCCTTATCTGTACTGTAAGGAATCACTGTTTCTGTTGTGAAGTCTGGGGTTTTTGTCTTTTTTTTTGTTGTTTTTCTGGATTATTATGGGGAACACTTGACGTTACCACAGATATTTTGAACAAGCTAAAGGCAGGTTTTACCCAGGTGACCTTCTACCCTCACTCAAGCTCAGAGAGGATGTTCCAGCTTGTCACAAATTCTGTTGTTACACGTGAAACACGCAGGTTGGTTTTTGTCTGGAACATCTGTAAAATGGAGACAGGCATTAAATCTCATAAGAGCTATTTTTGTAAAATGAACAAAGTCTGGGTTTGTGTTTATTTTCAGTGCCTCTGTTGCTGTGGTGGGGGAAAGCAGCAACTGATCACAAAATTCCTGCATCCTTAGCCTAGATCTAATGTAGAGAATTTAATACAGCTCTTTTCCTCTTATCTTTGAATTAGTTTCTTGCAGACTGACCCAGTAATCTTTATTTTAAAACTATTCTGGTCCAGTCCAGAGCTGTGTACCAGAGCAGGCAAGACATCATTTGGCATTGAGACCATCTTGATTGCTGAACTGGTTTTGTCTTTTAAAAAAAGGAGCTCTTCCAAACAATCCAGCATCAAAACCTAACCTAGAGGTTCCTTCCAAAACAGCAAAGGGTTGGTCACAAGGTCGAGCCCGAGGCTGCTGCTGCTCCCTTGCTCTTGGTGAGTTGTGCACGATGTTGATCCCTCTCCATCCTGACCTGAAACAGCTGTCAGGGACAAGCAGGCTCAGTTTGGAGCCAGGACAAGGAAACCACCAACCTAACCCTTAAAAAATGCCTGCAGGAAAGAAGGGGGAGAGCTGCCAAGTCAGTGAACCTACAGCCCAGCTGTGCTCGCCTGCCAGAACACATCCATGGGTGGGATTACAATGACTGCCTGGGCAGGTTCCTGCAGGTGAGCTGGAATGTGCTCAGCTTCATTAACAAAGAAATCATCTCTGCAGCCATCTCTGAGCACCCTCCTTCCCTCTGAACGAGACGCCGTAGAGACAAACTGAGGCAGGATCCTTCTTTATTCCAGTGTGAGTTCTGAGCTGAGCAGCTGGGAGCAGTGAGTGCTGCAGCTGCCACGGGGTGCTGGACCCAGTGCTGGGTCACTGCTGGCTGCAGTTACAGACAGAGCCTTTTTTTGTCCCAGTTCTGCCACCCCTGTCCCCTCAGCTAGGCAGGGTCCAGCCGGGGATTGTCCCCCTCTGCTCTGCCCTCGTGAGACTCCAGCTGCAGAGCTGCCTCCAGCTCTGGGGGCCACAACATCACAAGGATGTGGAGCTGCGGGAGCGAGTGCAGAGCAGGCAACAAAGGTGCTGCAAGGGTTAAAGGCGCTCTGCTCTGGAGCCAGGCTGGGAGAGCTGGGGGTGTTCACCTGGAGAAGGCTCCAGGGAGACCGCAGAGCCCCTGAAGGGATCCTCAGAGAGCTGGAGAGGGACGCTGGACAATGGCCTGGAGGGACAGGACACAGGGGATGGCTTCTCACTGCCAGAGGGCAGGGTTACCTGGGATATTGGGAAAGAATTCTTCCCTGTGNGACCTTTCTGTGATTAAAGGATCCGTGCGGTGAAGGGTTCGCTGTCAGGGTTCCGCTACCTGGGCAGGGCTCGGAGTCCGGGAAGGGTTCGGACCCTGCGGCCGGGTCGGTGCCGGGATTTCGGTGCCGGGATTTCGGAGCCGGG
>VZTB01004663.1:526919-587590 GCA_013397245.1 Thryothorus ludovicianus
CCTGGCGGCGGGCCCGGCCCGTGCGGGAGGTGCTGTTCTTCCCGTCGCGGCCCTGCTGCATCGAGGCGCTGCTGGCCGAGGCGGCCGAGCCCGGAGCGCCCGCCCGGCCCTGCCCGTGCCCGCTGCCGAGCGGCGACACCGCCCTGAGCCGCCTGGTGCGCCGCCTGCTCTCCGCCCGCCGCTCGCTCGATCTCTGCCTGTTCGCCTTCTCCTGCCCGCAGCTCGCCCGAGCCGTGCAGCTCCTGCACCGCCGCGGGGTCCGCGTCCGCCTCGTCACGGACGCGCAGTACATGGGGCTGCACGGCTCCCAGATCGGCCGCCTGCGCCACGCGGGTGAGCGCGGGCAGCGGGGCCGGGACGGGATGGGACCCTGAACCGGGGATGGGACCCTGAACCGGGGATGGGACCCTGAACAGGGGATGGGACCCTGAACAGAGGCTGGGGCCCTGAACCGAGGANGGGACCCTGAACAGCGGATGGAGCCCTGAACAGGGGATGGGGCCCTGAACCGGGGATGGAGCCCCGCACTGGGGATAGAGCCCTGAACCGGGGATGGGGCCCTGAACCGGGGATGGAGCCCTGAACCGGGGATGGAGCTCCGCACCGGGGGTGGGGCCCTGCACTGGGGATGGAGCCCCACACCAGGGATCAGGTCCCACACCAGGGTTCAGGTCCCACACCGGGGATCAGGCCCCGCACGGGGGNGAACAGAGGATGGGACCCTGAACAGCGGATGGAGCCCTGAACAGGGGATGGGGCCCTGAACCGGGGATGGGACCCTGAACCGGGGATGGGGCCCTACACTGGAAATGGAGCCCCGAACCGGGGATGGAGCCCTGAACCGGGGATGGAGCTCCGCACCGGGGGTGGGGCCCTGCACTGGGGATGGAGCCCCACACCAGGGATCAGGTCCCACACCAGGGTTCAGGTCCCACACCGGGGATCAGGCCCCGCACGGGGGTGGCCGTGTCCCGTGGCCGGGCTCGGTGGCCCCTGAGCCGTGTCTGTCTCTGCAGGGATCCAGGTGCGCCATGACCAGCACACCGGGTACATGCACCACAAGTTCGCCATCGTGGACCGGAGGATGCTCCTCACAGGCTCCCTCAACTGGACCGCCCAGGCCATCCAGAGCAACCGGGAGAACGTGCTGGTCGTGGAGGACGCCGAGTACGTGAAGGCTTTTCAGGATGAGTTTGAAAGGATTTGGGAAGAGTACAATCCTGCCAACTACAAGTTTTTTTCCGAAGGACAGTAAATGATTGAGCTGCCTGACAGGGCTAGTGGAGCATGGTAACACCCACAGATTTTATTTTTATGTATAGACCTCATTGATTTGTCCATCTGGGTGTGACTTGGGTAAATGTCCCCAGAGAAGTGTTCTCTGCCCTAAAATGCCACAGATCCCTTGCTGTGGGTCATTCCTGAGCTAGAAGGAATGACACAACTCTGGTTGTGAGGGGGACAGTGACAGAGCTGCACTCATAGGCACTCAGACTTTGGGCAGGCTCGTTGCTGTGCCCTGGTGCAGACCAGGTGTGTTCATACAGCACTGAGCACATGTTCCAGTGCTAAAAGGAACATTTTCCAACTCAGGATATGGAATTGTAGCCAATTCCAAATGGAACTGTAGCCCAAGGGCTCCTCTACACTGGTACTAAAGGAGAGATAAGAGGGCTACAGCACAGTTTAGAGTTTCTATAGATGAAGTGCCTCAGTTACATTTCTTGTTGGCATTATTTGTTGAAAGTTGCTAAAAGGAAATCCATGGGAAATAGCAAAAATTTTTGATTGTGTACATGTTTCTTTTTGTTAAAGGTTAGCAGAGCATGAGCTCAGATGGTAATGACAGCTTCTCTTCCAGCAAGGAAATGAAGGGAAGTCTGGAGGGAAAGGAGAGAAAGGGTTCTTTGGGATCGGTGTTTATCTGCAGAGCAGACACAGCTGGAGTTGGGTCACCCACTTCAGGTGAGGTCTGGAAACTTCTTTCAGGTGTTGGGACTCCAGGTCTGCCCTCGCCTGGCAGCACCAGCCTGGAGACACCCAGGGGAGGGAGGTGACACCTCTGTCCCCACAGCTCAGTGTGCAACAACGATGATGCAAACCTAACAATTTCAAACTCTAAATAGTGTATGTGTAAGAATTTATTTATACTGAACAGAAAGTGCCTTTATACCTCTCAAAATGAAAAGTTTTGATATTCTGTTACCAGTTTTGTTATGGGTAGTGCTGTGATTTGTACTGTTAAATAAACCATTTTCACAGAAAACATCAACAGCCTCATCTGACTTTCTGCATTCCAGTTCCTGTAGATCCTTTTTAAGATATTTATGATACATGGACATCTCCAGATTTTAGATTTGTTCTGTTCTGAGAAAATTTGCATGGGGGAAAGAAAATGATGTTACCTGTATGGAAGCACCTGGGGAAGGTCATTCTCCAGTAAATCTCATTTAGCAGCACTATATTTAAACTAGTTAAAATATATTATTGCTGTCAAAGTGCTGCCTGTTGCATTTCCTTTGTGAAGTGTGACTATAAAAACAAACCTCCTTTTTCAGGCTCTGACCTCTGCCCTGTTCTTCCCTCTTTTTAGAAATAAACCTGTCACACACAGCATGCAAAGGGTGGTGCAAAAATAGTTTATTACCATATCGTTAATGTAAAGTTAGGTAATTATATTTACAAAGTAAAAATGATCAGCTACATCCAGGGGAGCCTAGCATGTCACACAAGGTTTGCAAGGAATAAATACAGTGAGAAAAAGTGACATTTCTATTACAGCGAGCAGTTGATCAGGAATGGTGGCTCTTAAAAAAGCACTGGAATAAACTGGGAGTGCAAGGGAGAAGGAAAGGAGACAGGAACTCACACACATGGAGAAACAGGAGCCTTCCACACCCTCCCCCTTTGCAGGGGGAAAAAAAAAAAAAGATATGTGGGAGCCCTGAGGCTGCAGCATCCCAGCACTGCCCGGTCCTGGTGGCCCGGCTCCAGCAGAGCTCAGGACTGGCAGCTCTCCCAAATCATCACAAAAACGACTCTGGGAAATGACTCCTTCACCCCCAGTGCTCACAGGGCCCCTGCCTTGTCCCCAGGCACACGAGGCAGAGCACAGGGCCCAGATGTGACCCAGAACTGGCTCCCATCACTGGGTGAAGCCCTGCCCAGAGAGGACTGACCACCCACACCTGAACTGCCCCATCAGACACCACCCACAGCCTCACACAGCTTCCTTCCCTCCCCCCCCAAAACTCCATCCTTCCAAATCATTCTTCAAACCCTCAAGCCATCCAGAACTCCAGGAAGGTGGACACGAGCCAAGCCAGAGCATTCCTGCTTCCTACTTACCCGAGTCTCCAGAATTTTACATGCTTTGCTTTCTCTAGGTGAGAACAGAGAGCCTTGTCCTGCACACGGGGTGAAGGAAGCATGGAGAGAATAATTCTGAGTGCACCCATTGTTGATGAGTTCAGGGCCAGCTGGGTTGGCTCATTTTCCAGCTTTCTCTGGTAAATCCCACACAGAGGTGGCTGTGCCCAGCCTGGGGCTCCCTGTGCCTGCAAGAATCCCAAGGATGCTCCTGCTTTGGAGTCAGTGAGCTGCTCTGGAGAATCCCAAACCTGCTCCTGGTGCTCCCCAAATCCGGGGGCTCGCTGTGCTCACAGCCCCCAGGGCTGTGCAAGGAGAGCTGGGATCAGCAGGGAGTGGCTGCTGCTCTCTGTAACAACAGGGCACAGCTTGCACACGCAGAGTGTGGAAACAGAATTATTGAATCCTCTGGAAAAAACCACCCCAAATCTACAGCAAAATAGGTTACAGTGGTCAAACAGAATCTCCAGACAGGTACCTTCAAAGCTAAAGGCATAGATGAGCAGAAAAGGTTTGGAAAGGAATTTCTAACAGTCCTCAAACCCCCAAAAAAGCAATTTATCAGGGCAGATGGGGTGGGTTGGACACGTTACACTCAAGTTCCTCCTCTCCCAACCCACGTGAGGCCTCTGCTGCAAAAGATTTAAAAATGAAACTCAGAGCTCACAACAGAGAACCCTCTGCAAACTGCTGAGGAATAAATATTTACACTGCACGCTTGGAATACTATACAGGTATTAAATTACTTTTGTTTTTAAAAAAGAGAAGAATAAGAAAGCTTTTTTTTTTTTTCTACCTAAAAAAATGGAAAAAAATACAGAGCAAAGGCAAAACACAGCGAGTGTGCGTGTGCTTGAGTGTCCACAACAAACTGAGAATCCAAACCAGGAAAAATATGCCAAGGTCTTGTGGAAATGCCATCAAATAGAGCAGGTACAAAAGTGACATATTTTGCAATGTGAACACTTTTACTGCAGCCCAGTTCTCTGGTACCAGAAAAGGAAAAAAAAAAAAAAAAAAAAGGGAATTTTCTGGTTTGCAAGTCAGCACCAATTCTAAGAAATTCTATTTTTTAAGCAAATTAACACAATTTGCTTCTTTTTTTAATACATGAGCAAAGAAGAGGTGACATTTAAAGAAGGATTTAATCTGGCTAAGGGGAGATAGTGCAAATGGGAGGAAAATTTTACTCAGGAAAAATAAGATCACTTGGAGCCGACGAGGAGACACCTGTGCCATCACTGCACTTGACTTTTCCTAAACCTCCCTTTTTGGTGCTATCAATAGTGTGGAGTGATGCAGAATGCAGCAGCTTGCCCACACACTTTCTAATTTAAATAGCCACTGATTAATCCCAAAAGCTGGACGAAGCCTGGAGCAGGAGGAAGAGGGAGGGTAACTGAGGATCATGAGTAAAAGACTTCTCCCTTTATTTTCAAGTACTGGGCTCTGCAGGAATATTTCAATTTGGGGTTTATTGGTGCTGCAGGCTCATTTTTTTTTACTGTAAAAGCAGGTAAAGTGCTGCCCCTTGCCTTGGAGAGATGCTCAGACCCACCAGAGTGAGCCCAGAACCCTCAGCAGGAGTTCAGAACATTTGGCTGCATAAGGCACCTTCCTCCCTCCCTCCTCCTCCTCTCAGATACCCCCAGAATTCCCAGCTCCCACCCCAAACATCCTTCCCAAGCACTGCCCTGGAGGGTGCAGCTGATCCTGACAATGTCACTGCTCAGCCCTGTCTGTACAGCACTCCAAGATTCTCCACTGGTTTTTCCAGAGGAGCCCAACTCCCCCATGGAAAACGTCTGCTCCTGCAAGCTGGAGCACACGAGCAGGATTTGCTGGGGAATCTAAGAAAGGTCAGGGTGCACCTGGCAAGAAGGAGACCAGAAGGTTCTGCCTGGTTGGCTGAAAAGGACAAAGTCCCATCCTAAAGAGAAGAGGAGGAGGAGGGTGTTCTCCAAGAGCCAAGGGAAGAGCAATGACAATGACAAGGCCCACGTGCCATCCCAAATCCATGCTGCCTCCCCCAGATCAGAGCTCACCATGGGCCTGGAGCAGCCAGGGATGAAGTGTCTGGAGAGGTGATCCAGGTGGGTCATGGGAGGAAGGTTCTGAGGTTCTCAGTGCCCAGATCATGGAAGTGCTGTGGGGGACTGGGATGCAGAGAGTGCCTGCACACCCACACACCTGAGGGCACTGCAGAGGAGGGAAAGGCTGTGTGCAGCAGGGTGAGCATCTCTCCTGCCCTGCTCCCATCTCCAGGGCCTCTGTGCACAGCCAGGCTCACAGAGCAGCCCTGCAGGAACAGCTGCTCTGCCCTGGGGACAGGCAGGGCTCCTCTGGGCCAGCTGCCAAGTCCTGCTGTGACATGCCAAACTGGACACTTGGCCATGGCAAGGCCACACAAGCTGGACAAGAGCCTGATTCCCACCGTAGTTCAGTGGCACTGCTGAGGGTCTGGTGGCTGGAAAAGAGATTCTGCTCCCAGGAGGATGAAGGTGACTCTGGCAGCTGCTGTGGTGCAGCCTGGCAGGACTGGGGTGGCTTCAGCAGCCCCGTGGGGCTCTGAGAGCTGTGCCTGTACCAAGCACCAGACCCAAAACCAGCAGGGAAGCACCAGGAGGTGCTGGGTTTACCTTGGCTGAGTGCCTGAAGGACAAGAGGAAGCTCTGGGTGAAGGTCAGGGCATCTTCCACAGCCCAGCCTGAAGTGGTCACTCAGCACCTAAGCAGGCTGGGAAGCCAACGTGCCAGAATCCTTCAGCCCTGGTGACTGGAGAGGCAGGACCTGGGATCCTTCCAGGTGGCATCTTGAGATTTATCCTGGGATGAAGCCCCACACCTGCAAAGCAGCACAGGCTTCTAGGAAGCCTCTGCTCAGCTTTCTGTGACCATCTAGTGCTACCAGCTCCTCATCCCTTGTTTCTATGCATTTATCTGCTCCACCGTGCTAAATTGTATTCTTTAAATACAAAAGCTATTAGGACTGAGAAGGTCTGAAGCACATACTGGTTTTGAGATTTTTATTTCAGGAAAAGATTAAAGAATTAAAATAGGAGCTGCCCTGCTGACAAGAAGAGTTGAATTCAAGAAGCTGGTAAAAAAGGAGCATTATATGCATTGAGCACTGTGCATTTTCAGTCAGTGTAGGCTCTACTTTCTACTCTACTCTCCTTCGACTAGGAAAAGGGAGTTTCACATGCGCACAGATCCTGGGATACACAGGAATCAATGAGAGGAAGGGAGTAACAGCAAAACAAAAAACAAACAAAAAAAAAAAAGAGAGAGAGAGAGAGTGCTGGGCTTGATCCTAACAGAGGCAAGGAAGTGATCTTACAGCTCGGCCCCTGGAACACCAACTCCGACCACCAGGACGCGCCGACGGGGCTGGCTCGATGGGGCACCTCAGCAGCTGCAGCTCCCCATCCATCCACCACCACCTGGGCACAGCCACCAGAAGCTCTCCAGGCTTCGGTGGCGCCTACATTCAGGACACGGCAGAGTCACGGGGCGGGAGAATCGCTTCCTGCATCCCTCTCCAGCGACTCGTCAGTGCTGTGGCTCCCCCGACGGCTTCCCCCGGCTTTCCCCCCTTGCAGGTGCAAGCAATGCAGTGGAGATCAAGGGCTGGATCAGGCTCCTGGTGTGCTCTGAGCACGGGGTCTCTAGACAGCAGTAAGAGCTCGGTCTGGCCGACACCACCCAGGCCCTGCTCGCTCTTCCCGACAGAGCTATAGCTTATTAACAGGCTGCTGAGCCTTAATACTGACACTTAGTGTAATGGTTTACAGTAAAGAAAGGATTCTCCTACAAAGCGCCAAAGAGGGGGGGGATAAACCCCGCTCCAATCCCTTCCTCTCCCTCTCAGAGTCTCTGGAGCATCTCACAAGCAGGGAAAGGAGCCGGGGAGGAGAGGGGAGGGCGCCGGGTGCCGTCGGGGCGTCGGGAAAGGAACGAGAGACAAACGGTGCTGGTGCTGTGCTGCCTCAAGCTGGGAGGTGCGCGTGGTCAAGCGGAGCGGGGAGAACTAGTCTTTCTTCAAGTCCCTGGATTCAAAAAGCTTCAGGCGTTCTTGCACAGTCAGGCCTTCCTTCAGACTCTGGGAGAGAGACAAAAGAACAGAGAGCGCGTTGGGGCGCGGGGAGGGAGCGGTGCCGAGGCGCAGGAGACGTGGCAGAGAGGGATGGGCTCCTCGGTGAGGATTAGTGGGACATGCCGGGAGAGAACACACGGTTACAGAGGGTGGTTACTGGCGAGTGGGGCCTTGAGACAGGGTGAGATTGCAAACGAACCAGGCCACGAACCAGAAGCGGATGAGAGGCACGGTCATGCTGCAAGCAGGATTAGGTGAGTCGGGAATGAGCCCCGGAGCTCACGGGGCGCTGCTGGATGGGGCAATTCCAGGGGGGGAGCCCCAGGCAGGCCAGCTGGGATCTGCTGTGCTGAAGGCCCGGGATGCTGAGCAGGACCTGCAGGCTGGTCCTTCCCTGCGGCTCCCAGGGGGACAGTCCTGGCTCCACTCCGTGCAGGATTTGCTCAAGAAAGCCTGGAAACTGCTGTGTGCTGCCAGCCACCATCCCAGCCCTTCTCTCACCCCACCCTGGGACTCTCCCAAGCCAGAGATGCCTCGACAGCCCAGGGTTAGACAGAAGACTCCAAAATGCTGTTCAGGTCTGGCAGGATCTGATGGCTGATCCAATCCAGATTTCAAGGCGCAACTCCCAGCTGGCCAGCAGCCTCCTGGCATTTGGAATTGTAAAATCCATCACCTACACATGGGTACTCAGTAGCACAGCACTGGGAGGGGCAGAAACCCAGAAACAAATTGCCTGACTCCTGTAGGACAGCTTTAAATTAAAAACAGCCTGAGGGGATGCACCAGCCTAATGCCAGCACCCTCCTTCCTGCAGCACGAGAAACTGAGGAGACCAAAGCATCAGGTGATGAGTTGTCCCTGTAGATGAGGAGGCACAGCCACCTCCCATCCCTAAAAACAGCCCCACAGCTCTGCCTGCCAGCCCAGTCCTTGGAACTTGCAAGGAATTCGTGCTGCAGCTGGAACATTATTTGCTTTACAGACCAAGACTTGGCACCTTCAAAGGCACAGACTGGAGGGATGGAAATCAGCTCCTAGGAGGAAAGTCTGAGGGAATTGGGACTCTTCAGCCTGAAGACAAGGCTCAAGGTGACCTTAGG
Source organism: Thryothorus ludovicianus (assembly GCA_013397245.1). Lineage (NCBI taxonomy): Eukaryota > Metazoa > Chordata > Aves > Passeriformes > Certhiidae > Thryothorus > Thryothorus ludovicianus. The sequence goes on from VZTB01004663.1 coordinate 535,487, forward strand.
GCCCCTTTCAGAGCCTAAAGGGGCTCAAGGAGAGCTGGAGGGACTCTGGATGAGAGCCTGGAGTAACAGGAAACAGGGAATGGCTTCCCAGTGCCAGAGGGCAGGGTTACCTGGGATATTGGGAAAGAATTCTTCCCTGTGTGAGGCCCTGGCACAGGGTGCCCAGAGAAGCTGTGGTTGCTCCTGGATCCCTGGAAGTGTCCAAGGCCAGGCTGGACAGGGCTTGGAGCAATCTGGGATAGAGGAAGATGTCCCTGCCCATGACAGGGGGTTGGAACTGGATGATTTTTCATCCCTTCCAACCCAAACCACTCTGTGGTTCCATGATCTACTATCAGGCAGCCACCTTCCCTTCTCCTTTCCCCTCCCTGGCTGTGGTGCCAGAGGACTGTTCTACTACAGCAGCAGGTTGGACTTTTGGGCTGCATTTTCCTTCCCATGTATTTATCAAGGCAGGACTCCATGATAAACTTGCCCCAAGGCTGTGCAGATTCCCATGGTTACTGTATTTCTGGAAATGTTTTCCCTCCCACAGGCCCACAAACACAGAAGGGCTTTGCCAGGCAGCAAGGAAATGAAAGCACTAAACTGGATTGAATTTCCAAATGCTGTGTGCTCTCTTTCCAACGGGCAGCAGAGTCTCCTGGGATCAGAGTCTCTGAGCCCACACTTCCTAAAGGAAGTTTACTTTGGGCCTCCTTAAATGGGAGCAGCTCATGCATTTCTCACATCTGATTTCTCAGTGGATGGAAAGAGACACCAGGAATCATCAAACTGTTCTGCCTGATGGCACAAATTCCAGCAAACTCAGCCCCCAGGCAGTCCCACAACCATTTCAGCTGCTGATGAGGAGAGCCTGATGAAGTGAGACTAATGCAGGATGACATCTGTGATAAAGGGATCTTCCAACAGACTTCCTGGGGCTCTCCACCCACAATGCTGGGAGCTCCCCTCTCCTAACCTGCCTCTGCAGGTGCTCCCACCTCAGTCTTTGCCATGGGCCAGAAAATTCTCTACTGCTCCAGTTAATGGAGGTATCTGGCTCATTAAAGTCAGCCTCATTTCCTATCAGCTCCCTCCTTTTGCTGGATGGGCTTGGAAGCCTTGGGGGCTCAGGGATGGAGAGCAGGAGGAGAAAGTTATTGGGCAAGGAAGACTCTTGCTCAGGCATGGATCAACCTGAAAAAGCAGCAACTGGGGGTAAAGGAAATTAGGGCAGTCCAGAATATTCCCTCTGCAGCTGAGGTGGCTGAGACCACTTTCCATGCTCTGGGAAGTACACTTAAAGGCATCCCTGACTATTCCTGCACCTGGCTAAGAGCAAAACAGGTGCTTTCCTACGAGACCTGGATGGTGCTGGAGTTTAGTCTGAGGCATGCAGAGTCATTCAGGCATGCACACTCAGTGTCCCACACTCCCAACACAGTAAACAGGAAAACGTGCCCCACCATGTCCAAATCCTCCCCGTGATGAGCTGTGTTGGTGAGGGTGGGAAGAGCAGGAAGACAAAAAAACCACATTCCCCAGGGAAGGGGCAGAGAGACACGGATCTTGGGTGCACTGCCTTCTCCTCTCCCCTTCCCCTTCGCCCAGGAAAAGAATTAGCAGTGAATAAACCAGTCAGTCAGTCATTCAGAGAAGGAGGAGGGCTCTGGTTTGGCAGGGAGGTGTGAGCAGTGCATGCAGAGGTGGGGCCGCTCCCGTGGCGGCTGCGGCGCCGGGCGGGTGCTGGTGTTTACCTACGTGGCAGGGAACCTGGACTCGGGTTCATTTCAGTTATCCCATGAGACCTGCTCAATAACGGACTGTTGAAGGAAAAAAGCAAAATAAAACAAAAAAACAAATAAACAAAAACAAAAGAAGCTCATAAATCCCAAAGGAATTTGCGCTGGCGCAGCCCAAGCCCCCCCGACCCGCAGCGATGCCCTGGCACTGCCTCTGCTTCCTCTCCTTCCCCACCAGGCAACACACATGGGAACCACACAGAAAATGATCTGAGTTGAAGTGGTGAAGGGAAACCCAACATCAGAGTGGCCCAGCAGGTCTGGGCTGCCCCAAAATGTGCCGAAGTCTCTCTGTTCACTGATGCTTTGAGCTCACAGAGCTCTGAGTTTTACCCTACACAGGCACCAAGCTCAAAGGATTTTGCCTGTCCTGCAAGGGCCCAACCACTTCAAACATCAGCACGAGACACCAGGTGAGAGGCAAAGCAGGTTTGCTCATGCTGAGCTTCCTCCCAGCTGCCCTGTGTTTAATGCTGACTCCTGATCAGCATCATTTGCCCTTCCTTATCCCTGCGGTCCCACATGATGGAACTGGCTGCCAAGGAGAGCTTGGCACAGCATCACTGGGCTTTGGGACCAACAGCAAGCACAGAAGGACCACAGAAGCACAGGGCCATCTGCACCATGTTAACACACAAGCAAAGTGTGTGTTAAATATGCCCAGGATTCAGGCATTGCTGAGACACATAAAGACAAAAAAATCTTGCAGTGATGAACACTAAAGCTAGAAAATGTGCACATTTCCACCTATATTTCAGCTGAAAAGAGGGAGCAGATACTGGGATGGTCCTCCTGTGAAAGACCAAAGAACAAGGCAAACTTCAGCCTTTTTTCCAACCAGGGAGCAGCCTCCATCTGAGCAGAGTCCAGAGTGGGGGAGTGGGCCCTGCCTGGCTGCAGTCAGTCCTTTTGCAGTAAAAAGCCATCCAGGCTACCACTAGTGGCTGGAAAATTCTTCATTTTTGTTCCCCTGCCCATTTCTTCCCACTTGGGATCCCCACCAAAGAGAAATGCTGGGCATTCCTCATTTCCATCCCACTGGGCAGGACATCTGAGCTCACCTTTGACCTGATATTCCTTAGTTGCCGGCTAACACTGGATCTGTCTTTCTTCAAGAAATCAGGGTTGCTTTTTGATTTCATAATATCTGGGAAGAAGTAAAAGAAGTGGGATTAGCCTGGTGCCCACTGCCTTCCTGCAAGGACAGGGCTGGGGCTCTGCCCTCCCAGCCCAGGAATGTGCCCCGATGAGCCCGAATGTCAGCACTGCCCCGAGGGCAGAGGGGGCTTTTGGGCATCCCTGCATCACGAGGTTTTCCTGATGCAAAATGCCAGGAGGCTCTCAAAGCCCATCAGCTTTGGGTTGGAAGGCCAAGTCCTACACTCACACCCATCACTGCACAAGGGTTTGTACTCCAGGATTCCCGTGTTAGCTCGGGACACCCGGCACTGCTTAGAGCTGCTGGAGGAGGACTGACCATATCCCGATACAGTGGTGTTCACAGGGGATTTCTCTCCCTGAGCTTCTGTGGCTGCTTTCAGCTGCTCTTTCAACCTGCTGATATCACAGTCTGCCTTGGCCTTCACGATGCTCAGCTCCGTGTAGATGTCTTTGTACTTGTCGCTGGCGTATTTCTTATCCTGGCAAGGGAACAAGAACAACCCGATGGAGCCAGACAGACAGCTGGAGCCGAGGGGTTTGTGGATGCACTGAGAGGAGCTTGGCAAAGGAGAGCCGGCAGCAGGAGAGAGGCTTGGCCAGGGCAACACAAGCCCTGGGAGCAGCTTCCAGCAGCGGGAATGGAGACAGGCAGGGAGCTGAGAGCTGAGAGCCAAGGGCCAGCACACGCTGCTGCTGCAGCCCCTGCGTGCAGCCCCGCAGCTACAGGGCTGTTTGTGGCTTTTCAGTTTAGCCAAGATGCAGAATTCAAGCAGAATTCCCAGATGGCAGTCAGGCTTGTCCAGAGCAAACCAGTTCCACTGCTGCAAGGCTGGGCAGATCTCTAAGACTGATTGTTTGTGCCATTTAAATCTGATCTGATGTGACAGTAAATGGGGAAATCACGCTGAAAGGGATGTTTTCCCACACTGTCTGCTTTGTGGGGCAAGTCTTAACATGAAGTGCTTTACTGATGACACAAAAATGGGTATTGAATTACATTCAGGGGAAAAATTAAATATGGTTTCAAATCTGGGTGCAAATGAGCTGAAATCTAAGCACAGACACTCAGGAGCAGAGCACAGTAAGAGGATTTGCAGAACCACCCCTGGCATTACCCTCAGTGCTGTCTGCAGCTCGTCTTTGAGGGAGCTGATCTCCTGCTTCAGATACTGGATTTCGGATTCTTTGACCCGCAGCAGGACCTGTGGGAACAAAAGGCAGCGTCTTTGCACCTGAACAGACACAGTGTGACACCTGCTGTACCCAGTGGCAGTCAAGCCAAGGGCTGGAGTTCCCAAACCATGCCAGCACCACAAAGCCTCTGGTCCACCCGAACAAGAAAACTCCTCCTGTTTCTCTGGGGAACTTGGGAACCAAGCTTGCAGTGCTGATGTGCTCCCTGCACACCCCAGTTTCTGTCCCCACTGCTCTGCATGGATTGGAACCCAGGGACTAACAGGGGCTGCAGAAGGAAGTGTCTGGCTCAACGTGGGGAGAAGATCAGAATCTCCTGGCCTCATGCAGCCCATGATAACAATGCTGATCAGGCTGTGACACACTCCCAAGCTGTCACACACTCCCAAACTGTGACACATTCCCAAACTGTGATGCACTCACAGGCCATGATACACTCCCAGGCTGTGACACATTCCCAAGCTGTAACACTTCCCAGGCTGTGACACCTCCTGGCTGTGACACACTCCCAGGCTGTGCTATCTCCCAGGCCGTGATACACTCCCAGGCTGTGACACCTCCCAGGCTGTGACACCTCCCAGGCTGTGACCCCTCCAGGCTCACACAGCACTCGTGCCCACCCCCGTGCCCCTCTGCAGACCTCACCTCCAGCTCGTAGGCGTCCTTGCCCTGCGTGAGAGGCGACCCAGCAGCCTCTCCCCCGCCCTCCCCGGTCAGCAGGGTCCGCAGGCGCGTGATCTCCGCAGCCAGGCGGTTATTCAGCTCCTGGGAACAGAGCACAGCCCTTGTGGGAAAGGGGGACTGTTGTGGTGTGTCTCAGATACCCCAGACCCCTCCCAGATGATTCCCCTGCCAGGTTTGTCAATCATTCCTCCTTTCCACATCCTGACCCCTGATGAGTGCTGACTGTCAATCCTGGAATTCCAGAAGGTGTCGAGTGCTTGGCAGAATTCAAAAGATGCTTCCAACCCCTGGAAAGACATTGGGTCATCCAAGTGTCCTCTGTCCCTTAGGACCTTCTCCCTTACCTGGTTGGTGCCACCTGTGTTCCTTCCCTCCCCTCTCCCCTGGTTAAAAGACCTGGCCAGCCATGCTGTGGGAGTTCTGCTGGAGCTGTTGCAGGATTCACAGGCCTTTGGGCCAGGAATAAAACTCTGAATCCAAACCCTCCATCAGATCTGGATCCTTTCCTTCACTATTGCCTTGGAACCTCTCTGTCAAAGGTAACCCTGAGCCCCTACACGCCTGGACTTGTCTCCAGACCATCAGCTACACCATGAGAGCCTGAGGTACCACTGGGGTGAAATCACTGCCAGACAGGGAACAGCAAGGGCCAGCCAGCTCAGGCACAACCTCCTGGGAATATTGGATCGAACACCAACAGGGGAGCAGGGCCAGGGCTCAGCACGGAGCCCGTGGGCAGCAGGGCAGGGAGGCTCACCTGGTTGTGGGCGTTGAGCTCCTGGTTCTCCCGCTGGCACTGGCGGAGGGCCTGCCTCTCAGCCTCCAGCGCCTGCGCCAGGTGCGCGTTCTCCAAACATTTCTGGGAATACTGCTCCGACAGCACCTCCAGCTCCCGCTGCACCGACTGCAGCTCCTCCCTGTGAGCACACATGGGGGTAGTGCCCTCTCCTCACACACACACATCCCCACGCCTGTTCTTCCTGCAGCATCCCAGGAGAGCCCAACAGGGAGTTAAGCACTGAGGATGAGGATTGTAGATTCCTTTTGGGAAAAAAAAACCTCATGCCCAGAGCAAGTCAGCTCTTCCCTCTCCTGGCAGAGCCATGCTTGGGCACCAAAGGGGACAAGAGGTTGTTCTCTCAGAGGTTAAGTGGCAGAATGTTCTCAGGGTTCCAAACACTGAGCTGAGATCTATCAAAATCTGCCTATGAGAAATTCTTCCCTGTGAGGGTGGGGAGGCCCTGGCACAGGGTGCCCAGGGAAACTGTGGCTGCCTCTGGATCCCTGGAAGTGTGCAAGGCCAGCTTGGATGGGGCTTGGAGCAAGCTGGGATAGTGGAAGGTGTCCCTGCCCATGGCAAGGGGCTGGAATGAGATGAGCTTTAAGGTCCCTTCCAACCTAAACCATTCCAGGTTTCCAAGTTTGCTCTGGGAACACCTGGGCCCAGGTGTATTTGCACACCTCACCAACTTATACAGATGTATCAAGGTTGATAAACCTGACAGGAGCCCTGCTCAGTTCCCATGGGAGGACAACCTTGCCTTGGAAAGCTCAGAGCTTCCTCCTCACCTTCTGAACAAGCCCAGCAGCACTGGCTGCTCATCTGCTGCTTCTGGGGACCATAAAGCAGCTATTTTGGGTAATGTGGGGACATCCACCTGGAGCTGAAAGATTATGGGCAACCAGGAGGCTCTGATGGATGCAGCTGTGTGAGGACCAAGGGAAGAGGCCCCAGAAACAATCCCAAACTCATTGCCAGAATCAAATAGGAGAGAAGGGTCTCCCACACACAATCTCCCTGCAAGATGGCAAGAGAGGGCAGTGATGTTCTTACAGGTACTGCCTTCGGAGGGCCTCGATGTCGGCGTTGACGCTGCTGATCTGGGAGCGCTGGGACTTCTCCAGCTCCCGCTCCAGCTCCTCCCGGTGTGCATTCTTCATGGCCTCGATGGCTGTGAGGGGCAGCACAGAGTGTCAGCACCCTGCACCCTCCACCCAGGGGTGGGTTTTTGAGTTTTTGTTTGGTTTTTTTTAAAGCAACAAAACCGAAGTTGTCCCTGCGAATCTCCCACTGCTTCACGGTTCCTTTGGTCTGTGCCCCAGCTGCAAAGGGGCTTCTGCAAATCCTGCTTTTTAACAGAGTCCAAGTGATTGTCCCACTTCACACATTGTTTCCTGGACTGTGGGATTCCTAATGCAGAACCCCTGAACTCCAGTGTTTTAACATTCCCTGGGGCACTGAAGAATGAATTCAGTGCAGAATTTGCAATAATTTAACCACAGGAATGCCTAATGCCTTTTGGAATTGGAATGGAAAACAGATCAGACTGTGTAACACCCAAAGACTGGAGAAGGACCAGGAGATGGGCACCAAACCTGGATGATCAGCAGATGGACCTCCATCAAAAACATCTTTCCCACATCATTCCCATCTCCCTGTGCAGCCCATGCAGCCCTCATCCCACCCCTGCTCTGCTCCTCAATGCAGACACCACCCCTGTGTCCCCACCACCACAGAGCTGCCCCACCATGGGGGACCCTCTGGTACCTGAGATGGTGGCAGCTGTTTCCTCTGCCAGCAGGCGATCCTTCTCCTCCCGCAGCTTCTCCAGCTCCCGCTGGTGCTGCCGCTGCAGGTCCTCGATCTTCTTCTGGTGCGTCTCCTCCATGGCTGCAAAGCCCCTCTCACATGTTGCCTGCAAAGGGAGGAGGGGAAAGGGTTGGCCCAGGAGCACAGGGCTGGTGCCACGGAGGTGGGGAGCCCACCAGGAGCAGCTCAGCTCCCCAGGTCCAGCAGGGATCTTCTGCTTCCCCAGCCGTGGAGCAGGATGGAGCTGGCAAAGGTCAGAGCTGGTCCTGCAGTCGCTCGACCCCTGACAGCTCCAGGGAAAGGGATGCACAGGGCAGACCCAGTTGGGGAATGCAAATATATGTCCAAAAAAAAAGATAAAAAAAAAAATCTTCTGTGCCCCTTGTGCTCTTTTCAATGCCTGTTTCTTTTGGCCTCTGGGTGGAAGGAAGATGACGTGACAGCAACAGGATCTTAATTCTCAACCGAGTATTGCTAAAAATGCTGCAGGGAAAATTACTTGCTAATTGAATTACTAGGAAAGAACTCAGGCCAGGACACAGGAGGAGCAATTTGGGGAGTTGGGATTCACCAGGGGTGAGGTCCTGAATTCCTGCCTGGTCCTTCTGCCCCTGGCACAGCCCCCACTCCTGCCTTTGCAGCAGACAAATGCAAACGCCTGTTCCCAGCTCAGCTGCCAGCCCAAGCTATCAGGATCCTGGATGGACACACGGCTGCAGGACACAGGCAGGACCAGCAAAGCCAAAGGCAGGCCCAAGCCACGAGGGGAGAAGGGCACACACTGGGGACAAGGTGCTGAGCCCCATCAGGCAGCTTGGGACAAACCTGATGCCAAGCACTGCACAGGGATTTTCCCCTTAACCACACAGGCTGGCTTTATTCCCTGATTTCAACTGAGCTCCTCTTGATTAACACCAGTGTTTTCCATGGAAAGTGAGAAATGTCACCTAAGGACCTCTTAGACCCCATGGGAAATTTTAGGGGACAAACTGACTCTCCTAATGGCAAAAGTGCTCAGGACAGTCCAACATCACTGTCCCTCACTAACTTATATCCCTCAGCATCACTTTCTTGGCTAATGCTCTTTTACTTATGCCTAATCCTTATTCCCAATTTTAAGCTTTGGAGTTTTTTTCCCTCACATTTAATTTTTAATCCTGAGGTATTCTTCACTTTCCCAGCCTTGTTTGTTTGTTTAAACTCCTAACTCAGTGCCAGAACCTGCCTGGACTTGGCTGTGGCACAGAGCAGCCCTGCAGGATTCTTCATTACACCCAGAATCACAGAATATGCTGAGTTGGAAAGGATCCACAAGGATCATCAAGTCCAACTCCCTAAACACCTCTGATTTTAGAAGTAAAAGGTGCATACTCTGCCATAGGTCTGGCTGTAGATTCACTATTTAATGTATTGTAAATGCATTGCCATAAATCCTTATGTACAAATCAGTATCTTATAGAATCACAGAATGGTTTGGGTTGGAAGGGACCTTAAAGTCCATCCTGTTCCACTCCCTGCCACAGGCAGGGACTCCTTCCCCTATCCCAGGTTGCTCCAAGCCTTGAACCTGACCTTGGACACTTCCAGGGATGGGTCAGGCACAGCTTCTCTGGGCAACCTGTGCCAGGGCCTCACCACCCTCACAGAGAAGAATTCTTTCCTAATATTAAATCTAAATCTATCCTCCTTCAGCTAAAGGCCATTCCTTCTTGTCCTGTCACTTCATGCTTTTGTCAAAAGTCCCTTCCAGCCCTCTTGGAGCCCCTCTAGGCACTACAAAGGGCTCCAAGGTCTTCCTGGAGCCTTCTCTTCTCCAGATTGAAGAGTTTCTCTTGTGCTGCTGATGTTACATTCTCCATCAGGTTCTTAAGAGAAGAATGGAGCACATTTAAGCCTCTAGTTAAGCAAGTTTCCAATCACTTGGTTGCCTTTCTGACCACCACTGCTTAATTCCAATGGGATTCAGCAGAACTACTGCTCTCCCCAGGCTAAAACTGGCTTTTGGCTGGAGCTGAGCAACACTTCACCCCCAGCCCAAATGTGTGCTGGATCTTGTGGCTGGAAGCAAGCTCTCCCAATTTTTTTCTGATTCTTAAGAGCAAATGGTCTGTGAAAGTCTCACTGCCACAGCCTCTGCATCGCTGCCCTTTTGGCTTCCTGTTCAACCTGGAAGCCTCCCTTGGTGCTGCCAGAGCCCTCTACAACCCTAAACTCACTTCTGAACAGGGAATGTTCTCCCAGGTAAAGCAAATCACCAAACTCATTTATTTTTTAGATGCTGTATGATCTCAAACCAATTTTACAGCCAGTCTGACTGGTGGGGCAATTTGAACGGTGGCATTTCATTGGCAGTGGGTTTCTCTGCACCTCACCTGGGTGTTCCATAACTGTGCACTCTTTGTTGTGTACAGAATTACTGTGTCCAACACCAGCATGGTCCTCACAGCCTCCTGCAGAGGAGCTCTGCTTTGCTACAGAATTTGGCATCTGTTTGCAGCTACTTTCCCTAGGAACATACATTTTGAGAGCATCAAGTTTCCACTTCATCCTGCATTCTTGAAGGCAACAGAGACAGACTGGAGATTTCATCGGACTGGGAAAGATAGAGCTGAGGAATGCTTTTAAAAGAAAGTCACAAACAAAATGTATGTGTTGGGAACAAGGAGAAACACTGAGGTCTTCGTGTTGAAGGAGAGTGTGATGTTATTCAGCTGCTTTGAAACTCTGTCTCTCTCCTTCTGCACACAAAGACCACCTCCAGAAATCCACCCTCCCAAGCCCTCAGCAATGCATTTAGAATACCCCAGCGTGGAGAAAAAGGCAACACCATGCTTTACCAGAGGCCTGGCTAATACTTTGGGGCTTGTTTCAGCACGCTGGATCTTTCAGGGGATGTCCCCTGGTTCTACAAGCGAACCCTGGGACTGCACGCGCCCTCCCGCACGCTCAGCAGCAGAAAGCAGAAAGTGTTAAACATGTCAAGACCTTTAGGTTTTCAAAGTCTTTCTGGTATTTTTCCCTCAAAGTGGAAGCGTTCCCCTCCAGATGTTTGTTCTCCAGCTCATCCCTCATGACGTTCATCTGGGCCTCCAGCTCCTGGATGCGTTCCCTCAGGCCGTGCATGGAGTCCGGGTCGCTGCTGGGGTCCTGCCTGGTGCCACCTGCCTCGCTGGCCACCCAGGTGTCCCCAGAGCCCGGGGCCACCGCGGGGGACGCCTCTGGGTGCTGCCTCTGGTACTCGTCGAGGGTCTCTTGCAGGCGCTGCAGGTTCTGGCTGTAGTGCTCCTGCAGCGCCTGCAGCTCCTCGCCGTGGATGACCTGCAGCTCCTTGATCTTGGCCTGGAACTTTTCCTCCAGCGTTTGCATCTGCTCCAGGTGATACTGCTCCATGTTCTGCTTGTCACGGACAATGGCATCCAGCTGGTTGAGCCCCTCCATCCTCTCAGTCTTGAGGGCATCCTCCGTCCTGTTGAGCTGCTCAATCACGTTTCGGATCTCCTCCTCGTACCGTCCCTGCAGCTCGCTCAAGCTCTTGCTGTGTTCGTGCCCTTCCTCCTCCAAGAGCCTCCTCTGGTTGTCCAGCTGGGACACCTTGGCCTTGAGGTCAGCGTTCTCCCTCTCCAGCACGGCGATCACCTCGCTGTACTCGCCCTGCTGCTTCCTGAGCAGCTCCTCGTACTCGTCCTGCAGGACGGACACGGTCTTCACGCGCTCCTGGCACAGCGCATCCATGCTCTGCAAGGATTCCTTGTAGGATTTCATCTCCCTCTCGTGCTCCAGCCGGACTTTGCAAGCGGCGTAACAAACCTGAGCCTGGACAATGGCATCGTGGACTAACAAGGACGAGTAGCGCTCCAGGTCTCCCATGCACGACTGGTAGGAAAGGCTCTGCGACATCTTCAGGAGCTTCTGACAGTCTCTCATGGCCTCCTCAGGAGGCAGAGAGAGTAAGGCAACAGATATCTCCTTCAGAACATTGGATTTGTCCTTTAGTTGCTGGGCAAGATCTTCCTGAATGGAAACAAGAGCTTCACCACTACGGTCGGGTGCGCTGCCAGTCTCCTCCACCTTGGCTAACTCCTGGCACGGCACCATTTGGAGATGGTTCCCATCCCAAGAGATCTGGGTTCTTTCCGAAGCATCTTTTTGTATTTCAAGTGCTTCAGAAATCTGGTGCATAACACTGTCAAACTCAGGAGTCCTGTACGCTTTGATGATCTCTTCCAACATGCATTTGTGCTGCTGGAGAGCTGTTTTGGTATTATGGAGCTCTTCTTCGATTGTTTTTAACCTCTGATGAAAAGATTCTCTCATTTTCTCTGCAACAAACCCAAGTTCTGCCTTGATCAATGTAGCATCTGCTACAGCACTGAGAAAACATGGTGAAAAGCCCAAACCTGTTTCTGTTTTACCCTCAGCTTCTCCTTCTCTAGTGCTCAAGCGTGCTCTCAGCTCCTCCACCTGGCTCCAGAACTCCCCTTCCAGCAGCAGCTTTTTAGACAGGACACTGGCCAAATCACTGGCTGTATGAGAAACGCTTGCTGGCTCCAACAAAACCACCTCGGCTGTTCCCTGGATCTCTCTCAGAACCTGGGCTATCTCACAGCTTGCATTTTTCAAAGACTCTGCTATTTGGTTGATGAGAGACGCCTCAAAAGCCACCCTCTCAGAAAGCCACCTCAGCTGGCCAGTGTCAAACACATCTGCCTGCTGCTCCTTGGAGATGTGCTCCTCTTCTCCCAGATCCCCTCCTTCTGGAGCAGGGCTCTCCGTGGTGAGGCTTTCACCCTGCTGATACTCTGATGGGACTGGCGCCCCGCTCAAGGACTGGATTGCATTTGACAAAGTTGTTTCCATGCTGGACAGAGTAACAAGGAACAAATCACCCTCTTTTTCCTTGTCTGATTTGGGCAAGGATCTTAGCTGCTCCCTGCACTTCTCTAAGCAAGTCAGCGCTTGATCATTTTTCATCTGAAAACCTCCCAGCTCGCTGACGTGACTTTCTACGAGCTTGAGCTTTTCCTGCCTCTCGCTCTCCAGCTGGGAGATCAAAGCATTGACTTGGGACAGGCTGGTCTGGAGCTGTTCCCGCAGCTGGGACTCTGTGCTGGCCCACTGGTGGTGGAGGGCGATGAGTGTCTCCTGGTTATGGCCATGCTGGCTTTCAAGCTTCATCGTCACATCTTTGAGCTTTTCCTCTGTAATGTACAGTTTGGTTTCCAGGGAATGGATGATGGAGAGGTAAGTCTCAGAATCGCTCGTGCCCGATGAGGGGTAACCCAGAGCTGGCTCTGAGGACATGCTTTCTTCAGACAGAGATCTGTCCTGGCTTGTGTCTGAAGAGGTACTGCTAGTCCAGTTTTTCTCTGATCCATCTGGATGGATGTATTTTTGACACTGGATGCTTGAAAAACGGATCCTTTGCCTCTTGGCCCCCATGACTCCTACATCAGGCTTTGCTAAGGCTTTCTGAACCAGCTCCTGGTCCTGGAGCTCTACAACTTTAGACGGAGAACCAAATTCCTCCACTTGCCTCTGACTGGTCTCAAGAACCTCATCCTCCTCCTCCTTCAGTGCATAAGTCAGAGCTGGGAGGACATCCTGAGTTTGCAGAGCCTGCCCCAGTTGGGATGGATGACTTTCGTCAGCCTCAAGACTGGGGCCAAGGTCTTCTGCCTCCTCAGCACATGGACCTGTGCCCACACTAGCTAATTTCTTTAAAGCCTCCTCCTTGGCCTTTAACTTTACTTTAGTCTCCTCTAAACTGCTATCTAAAGCAACCATTTTAACCAAAGCCTCACTGAGATCTTGATCTTTCTTCTCCACAATTCTCAAGTGCATTTCCTTAACGTGTCTCAGCTCTTCTTCTTTCTCTTTCAGCACCTCCTGTACCCCCCGGAACTGATCCGACACCTCCTCGAACGACTGCTCCAGATTGTGGTAGTTGGTCTCTTCCATTTTCAACTTTGCTTGTAGCTTTGCAACTTCATTATCCGACTCTGCCACCTGATTCATGAGCTCGTGGAACCGGCACTTGATCTGATCCCTCTCTCTTTCGAGCTCCTTGATGTGCTCGGCAAGTTTTTGGATGCTGGCCTCCTTCATGGCCAGCTGCTCCTCCAGCTGGTGGACGAGCTCGCTGCCTTCGAACTTGGCGCTCAGCTTCTCCTTCTGCAGAATCTCCATTTGCTGCTCGCTGTTCTGCAGCTGGTTCTCGTACTCGTTGGCCTTGTCCTCCACCTCCTTCAGGCTCCGTATCAAAACCTGCTTCTCCCTCTCGCAGCTCTCCAGCAAAGCCTCGTAGTTCTTCTGCAGCTTCTCCTCCATGAGGACCCGCGCCTGCTCGCTGGCGTTCAGCTGCCCGCTGAGGTCTGCGATCCTGTCCTGGAGCCTCTGCACTTCCTTCTGGTGGTCCCGCTGCAGAGCCTGCTGCATCTCCAGGTCCCGCAGCTCCTGGGTCTTCTCCAGCAGCAGAGCCTCGGCGCTCTTCAGCTTCTGCTCGCTGGCCTTCAGCTGGGAGCTGAGCGCGGCCTCGCCGTGCTGCCACTCCTCCAGCTGCTCTTTGGCTTTCTCCTTCTCGCTCCTCAGGTCGCTCTTGAGCTTGGCCAGGGTCTGCTCCTTGATGGCGAGCTCGGCCGCCGCGTTACTGAGCCTCGCCTGCAGGCTCTGAATCTCGGCCTCGTGGTGCCGGATCACGTCCTTGGCCTCGGCGTAGCTGCGCTTCAGCGACTGAATCTGCTGATTGATCACCTCTTGACGCTGGCATTGGGCTTCCAGCTCGCTTTGGAGGTCTTGGTTGACTTTGTGGAGCCTCTGCCAGGCACCTGATGGCGAGGCGGCCACCTCGGTCTTAAAAAAATTGATTAAATACTAGATTAGTAACACTCTTGGCTCTCCCTTCTGAGTGTCACACCTCTGGCCAGGCAGGCCATGGAAAAGCTCCTCGCAGCGACTTGGCTGCTACCCACTGCTCCAATTGGGATGATTTGTTCTTGGCACAATTTGGTTTGTTTAACCAACTTTTTTTTTTTTTTTTTTTTTAATTTTGGACAACTGCTTTCCAGTAACAGAAAACACTGACCACGACATCAAAACAGCTGTACAGTAACAGGCTAAATGGAAAAAAAAAAATAAACCCAAACTCAAACAGAATCAAAAAAACAATGAAAAAGAAACACCAGCAGTAAAACGGAGACAGACAGAAAAAAGAAAAATGCCATGGATGAGGAGGAGATGGAACAAAGTGGAGGAGAAAGGAACTGCTTTTTGTTTTAGCGAGTTTTGTTTGTTTGGTTGTGAAACAAAAAGTGCACAGTTCAGGTAATACAGTCCACCGACCAAAAGCAACAACAGAGAGTGAGGTGACAGCAAATGACATCACATCCCACCCAAACACAGGGCGACGGGCCAGCCATCGTGGTGAGGATGTCATTTCTGTGCCTGCCACACAGGACTGAGTGGCTGCTCATCGCATTAGAGAGATGCTGTTATGCTAAAGCTTAGGGCTAGGGAGGATCTAATTTCTCTACCTGCAAAATAAAATAAACCAACAAAGGACAAATTAAAAAGCCCGACAAATGGAGGGAAGGAAAAGGTGTGATGAGAATGTAAAAATGAAAGAAACCAACCTTTGTGAGATTCAAACCAAAGCAATGGAGCATGCAAAAAGAAAACTCACAGAAAGCGTCATGCAAGAGGCGACAGAAATTATGTATCTTTAAAAAAAAATAAAAAATACACAGACAGGAAGAGGTGAGAGAAGCACAGTGTTAAGCCTAGGAATTTGGCCTGCCTTGCTGTACTCTGGTTGCTGATTAAGGAAAGCCCACAGATGTGACACTCAGTTATGTTAAGATAAATTTCATGCTTTACACCAAAAAACATGCAAGAACATCCGCCCGGGACAGGTTAGTGCGTGCCCCCTCCCACCCACCGTGGCTGGAGCTGGGGGATGTCTCCAGCCCATGTGCCAAGAGCAGGAGCTCCTGGTGTTTTTCCCAGTAGGGATCAAGGTTAGGGTGCCCCATCCCAAGGAAGCTCAGAGCAAGAGAGGGGTTACACGAGGCCAGAGAGGCTCCGGTGCATGGCACATGCATTGGAGGGGTGGCTCAGTGCTGCCTCATGAGCAGGCAGTGCATGGGGGTCTGTGCAGGGCTGGTCAGGCTGCCAAGGAGGGGTCAGTGCCTCCCAGCTCAGGAGGGATGGGCTTGGCAGCAGGCAGGCTCCTCACGCAGCCCTACTCATAGATAATGCAGAAACCTCCCCAAAATCAGGCACGATGGAGGGGGTGGGGTGGGCACATGAAATTCTGAGGGTTTGTCCAAGAAAATGCTGCGATTTTTGTCTGCAGTCTGGGGCTGCAGAATTCCCCCAGCAGCTCCACTCCCTCCACCCCAGCAGGGTTTGGTGGGGTTACTCCCTTCTACAATAGGACTTTAATCCCTCTGGCTCCCAGAAAACACAAGGGAAATCCCCAGAACAATTAGATTGGAGCAGGCAAAAGCCTCCAACCTTTCCAAAAACCCTCTCCAACTTCCAGGTCCAAGTTTGGGTCACTTCTCACTGCAGCTCAGCCTCTCTGCAGGCTTCCTCTCTTGCCACCCCTCCTCATATCGAGGCACTGTGGCCAACTTCAATCTGATGATGGATTCAGCATTCAGCTTTTATCCCCATTCCCTGATTTTTCCAGGCTCCAGGCAAAGGGAGGACAGACGCCTCTGCCCCAGGGAAGTGGGAGTTAGTTACTCTTCAGCTCTGCCAAGTGAAAATGGAACTCCTCCAAGCAGGCACTGTCAGCTCGGAGACTCCAGAAATGAATTAATTACTCCTCCTGGGAGATCATGGGCAAGGAAGGCAAGATGTCCCCCTCCCTGGGCTGGCTCCACTGCCTGTGCAACTTCTTCAGGGAAAATTTTCCTGTGAGAAATAAGGATGCAAGGTTTGGCACAGACACTGGGTTTGCTGCCATGGGAGCGCAGCGTGCGGCCACTTTGATCCACAGCCAGTTTGGTCAAGTAGATTTGAGCAGGTCAAAATGCTGCCCCTGCACAGAACAGGACTATGGACCCCTGAGAGCAGCCAGAAGCTGCCCTGCAGGTGCCACGACTTCCTCCAGGCATGGATATTCCCAGAAAAACGGCTGGGAAAAACCTGCTTTCTTTGGGCAATGGGAGGGAAGGCTTCCCCAAAGACCATCCTGTCTCTTTTGCCAGATCCTCCGAAACTCATTCCTAGGCTTTGCTGAGGAATCTTGTGACAGCAGAAACTAACAGAGTGATCCAAGATCATCCCAATGCAAATCCCACTCTGGCTGGAAGGAATGTGCCTGGGAGATGCATCTGAGTGTCCTGTGCTTGCCCACATAATGGGCACACAGAATCCCCATCCGGGAGCAGCTGGGGGCTATAGGATGCTTGGAAAGCCTTGTGTGCACCCCACTGCCTGAGGGGAGTATCTGGGGCACAAAAAGGGGAAAACAGCTGTTGCAAAGGCAAACACAGCACGGGATGGACCAGAGGTGGACTTCACTGAGGTCCCATCTGTCTCACTCTATTTTGTTTTCCCTTGGGAATGCTAACAGGTAATGCTCCCTTCTACTCCATCCAAGATCAGAAGTTTCCATAAGCAGATGACTCTGGTAATGCTACAGAAGTAGCCACATTTGCATGAAGGTCAAATCTCTCGGAGCTCAGTGGTGGCCACCCAGGATGTCCCCACAAACACCGCAGACAGAAGCCCAGCAGGGATCCCTCAGGCACAGGGAAGGGATCTCCCTCTCCTCCCTGCTCTCCTACCTGCAACACGTAGCCCTCCCGGGCACTCTGCTCCCGACCCAGAGCCACTTTCAGCTGATCCTGCAGGTGCCGGTTCTGCTCCAGGAGCTCCAGGGCCTCCTTCTGCTTCTGCTCCAGCTGGAGGGACATGAACAGAGACAGCGTCCAGGGAGTGGGCAGGGGATCAGCCATAAGGAACAAGTGCCTCGGAGGGGACACAGAGCAGAATTAACAGAGCTTTTGATGGCACCGCTGCTCTGCTCTGCTCTGGGAACCTGGATTTCATTTTGCCAGGAAAATCCCTCCCCTCTAAAAGAACTTATTTATGCAATAGTGTAATTCGGAAAGCTCACTGCTTCAAAGGATGAACGGCACCAGCTCGTGCCAGGCATGACCCTGGCAAATCCCAGCCCAGTCCAGCTCTGTGATATTCCTGGTTACTCCATAAGAAAAGGTTACCCCTTTCATTCCCACTAATACACCTTAATCCCAACTAACAACAAGCTTTGTTATCCCAGGCACGGAACTCTTCCAAGTGAGCTGAGCCTCCTCCGTTCTTTTCCAAAAATCTTAAGACTATTTGATGTAGGCTCCACAAGAAGGGAACCTTTGTGGTGTGAGCTCCAACTCAAGGCAGTTTATAAATGCAGACACAAATCTCTATAGCTGCAGAGGCACAGAGGATTAGGAGCTTGAATTTGTAGTCTGGATGATACACCTTGACTGCACCCATTTAATCAGAGACAGGCTGGCTACAACCACCACAGATCAGGGAGGGGTAAGGAAGTACCAGGCCATAGGAACAGCTCTTTCTGCAGCTGTGGGAAACCTGAAAGCTGTTTGCAGGGCTGAACAGGAATGGATGCAGATTTGTGCCCTGCCAGCTCCTCAAGGAACCTACAGCATCCCTACTAGCTGCTATTATGAAGGAGGAGTACTTACAGCTATTTTTAAGTCTATCTCAGGCTCCCTACAGTCACCCCAATGGCCTGAAGGCCATTCTGGCAGGCAGCCTGCACCCTACACACCCCCTTTACCTCCTTCTCCAGCAGTGTGGTCAGGTGCTGTTTGGTCAGCCCCTCTTCCCTGTCCTCGGCGTGGGCGAGGTGCAGGGGTGTGATGGGGATCTGCTTCTCCTCCCGCAGCGGGGTGGTCTCCACCTGGTGCCAGCGCTGCTCGATCTCCACGTGGACGTTCTGCGGTTTGATGTCTGCTGGGACGGGCAGGATCCTGTCCACCTCCATCCTCAGTGCCTCTTCTGAGCCTGCCCCGTCCACGGCGTCGATCATCTCGAAGCGCTTGCGCCGCTCCTCCCGCCGCCGGGCCCGCTCCCGCTCCAGCTCGCCCGGGTCGGCGTCGGCGGCCCCGGTGTCTCTGGGGAAGGCGGCCGAGCTGCTGCTGGAGGAGGAGGAGGAGGAGTCTGCAGCGTTCGCACGCTCCTGCACCAGGGCCTGCTGGATGGGCCGGAACTCAGCCCAGTCAAAGGTCTTGGACCGTCCTTCTCGTCGGCGTTCCCGGGCACGGCTCCGTTTCTGCTCCGTGTCCAGCTCGGCTTGTTCCGCGTCCGGCTTCTCGCTCGGCTTCGGACCGGTCTCGAAGGAAGAGCTTGTTTTGCTTTTCTCTTCAGGCAGCGAGCTGTGAGGACAGAGAGAGGGTGAAGCAAAGTGTCAGTGGGTGCTGGAGACAGCCAGGCGCTCCCATGCATGCCTGCAAGAGCCGGGTGGAAAAGGGCTGCTGGAAGCCCAAGCCAATGCCACATGGGTGCCCCCTGCCCCTCTGACTCCCCTCGGGTGCACGAGTTGTTGCTGCCCTTCCCCAGGTTGTGCTGGTGTGCAAAGCCTTGGTGCAAGCGGCCCTGGCTGCTCCTGGGACATCCTGGCATCCGGAGAGTGGCTGATCCCAACCTTGTTCCTCCTCGGCAGCCACACTGGGGCCAGTGACCACGACCAAGCAGCAACCCATGGCTGAGGCAGTGACCCCAAACTGCGCTGTCAGAGGTTCCAACAGCTCCTCCAACCCCCTGGCTGTGGGGCTCCATGCACACCCCAGCTGGCACGGCCATAGTCACGTGCTTGTGGGAAAGATTCCACCAATCCCACCAAAGCCAGGCTGGCTTCGGAGCTGTGGGGCGGAGAAGCACAGAGCAGCTCTGAGAGTCTTGGGACACAAGGGTAAGGCTCCCCTCCAGTTTGGAAACGTATTAATGGGTCCACAACTTCTCTGTGCCACTATCTGCCCTGAAGGCACAGACCACCCCAGGGCACCCAGCCCTGCAGGCAGCACGGGCGGCCCCCTGGCACTGGGCAGGGGTGAGTGCAGAAGGAGAGCACGTTACTCAACACACCACAGAAATCACTGAAAATGCCAATTTCTCAAGCAAGGAATGATCTTTAATGCTGAGTTAGAGGGTGGTGGGTTGAGCAGGGAGACATAGTCATCAAGCAAGGGAAGTTAATACAGGAAGGCAATACCATTTCTAACCTACAGATAATCCATAATGCAGTATTAGCTTATTAAATACAGACATGCCAGCCCTGTAACATGCAGATCAAAATTAAACCAGAAAAGAGCAGTAGGCTAAGTCTGTGGAGGAAGCCTGTCCCAAGGGAGTAGTGGGCACTTCTTGAACTCTCTTTGCTACCCAAAGCTCCAAAAGCTGCCTCCCAAGGCACAGTCCTGTTGCTCAGGCTGACTCCTGGCTCTCCTTGCTTCCAATACAACCACAGCATCCTCATCCTCCAGCAGGGACTCAACAAGCTTTCTGCAAGAGCTGGAAAGCAGCTCACTGGGCCCCTCACTACAGGCCCTGACCCATGGCACCACATGCATGGGGACTGCCCTGACTGGGAACAGCAGCAAGAGCAGCAGCAGCAGCAGCAGCAGCAGCAGCAGCACAGCTTCTCCCACCTTGAAACACACCCCAGCCCCCAGCCAAGAACCTCACGGATGTGCATATGCCCAAAACAAAGGATGGAGCAGAAGAGATGGCTCTGCATGGCCTAGTATCTTCCGATGCACTGTCATCCAGCAGCAAACCACAGGCTCAGTAGAGCTGGGCTTCGAGACACTCTGGCAGTTACAGGCTAAAACCAGCTCAGAGATAATTCCTTCTTCAGTGCTGTCACTTGCAGCTAATAAAATAAACCCAGAAGGCACAACGATGAAATGTCACTGCTCCTCACCCATGATACTGCACGACTCCAAAGTCAGGCTCTCAATCTGGAGTCAGTTAGGGATTACAGCTGCATTTTCAAGTAAAGCAGGGATGAGACTGAGTCTTAAAATGGAGAAGAGTGTTAGGAAAGAAATGGGGGTCCTGGGGCCTGCCATATGGTGTTGGGACACAGAAATTTTGCTGCTCTAAATCCTATGAGGTAGAATCTTGGCATTTCTAGAGGTGACATCTCTCACGAGCTCCTTTCTCCTCTGCTGCTTTCCAAAGGGCACAGGATGTGGGTCGGGGAGCAGAGGAATGGCCGCTGGGAATGAAGTGAAGACAACTCAGAAGGTTGACCCAAAGTTTCTCATTTCATCTCCTGCAAGTGCCCCATGGCTATTAATTCTGCTCAACCATCTCCTCCACCACAGAGAAATTAATTCATGTCACACAGACAAAGGGTCTTTGCCTCCCAATGGTATTTATAGGTCAGAATAAAAAGGGTTTTTTTAATAGGGGTGGGTGTGGGAGTGGTGCAAGCTGCAAGCTGAGCACGCTGTGGCAAGAAGTGCACAAAGGTTGCAGGGAACTGGAGAGCACTGGGGAACCCAGCCTCACAGGGGCTGTGAGCTCAACACGGATCCAGCTCTGAAGCAGCCACTTTTGTCCATGGGGGTATTTTCTATTTGCCCCATCAGCAGCAGCAGACTGTAATTAGTGCCTCTGCAGATTGCAGGGCACTGCTGAGGGCAGGGAGCAGTGCAGCATCTGCTCTCCACGCCAGGTGCTGACACATGCAGCAATGTAAACCATCATTAGGGCTCAAGAAACCACGACAAGTTTGGCTGGGTGGAGCCAGGGCAGCAGGTTAATGAGACACGGCCAAGGGCTGCAGGAATGTGGGGTGGGACCATCCCTGGGGGTGGGTGAGCACTGCTGCCCTCCCAGCACACGGTGCACAACACCCTGCCTGCCCCCAGCCACACTGTGCCCATGCCTGGCACCCCTCCATGCTGAGCCCTGGGCAGTTTGTCCTTCAGCCTTCCAGCAGCCCCCTTCACCTGCTGCCTCCTGGGTGTGGAATGCAATGGCATCCCAAAGCTGGGTGGGATGGGCTGGGATAGCCCACGCTGCTGCAAAGGGCAGGCACCAGTGAACACAGCCCTGCTGCACACACAGCACAGGGCTCCTCAGCAACGTGACTAACCCACGCCAGCCTCCACCCCATGAAACGACAGAAGCACACACACCATTCCCTTCTCCCAGCTCAGGACTGGTTCATGATCTGTTTGTGCAGTGGAACAAGTCACTGCCCAACAGGGACCTGCGCCTGGACCCTCTCAGAGGGAAAGCCAAGTGAAACCACTTTGTGTGGGCTCAGAGCAGGTGCAGACAGTGAGCACAGGGCTATCGTGCTGCAGTAACCTGTGAGCAACCATAAATACATCTGGCTCTTTAAAGGCAGAGAGGTCCCTTCAAATTTCCTTGGTCTTCTTCTTCGTATCTAGTCACATCGGAAGATACCAGTGTGGGGAAATCAAGGGTCAAGACCAGGTTGCTTCTTCCCTTCTCTCTGGCTTTTATTTAAAGGAAAAAAAAAAAAAAAAAGGAAGGGGGGGAAGAAAAGAAAGAAAAATAAATGGAAACTGCAGGACTTCCCATCTGAGGTGCAGAAAAGGAGGAGCATGCAGTGAATCACGAGATATACAAACCACAGAACGTTAATACAGGAGAGAACACAGTTTTCCAACCTGGGCTTCAGCACGGATAGTTTCAAAGAGAAGTTTTTCCTGGGATTGCATGGAAATCAAACATACACAGGAGTGAGGAGGGAGGCAGCTTCCCCGAGACCCCTGTGAGATCCACCAGAGCTCGGGCAGGGCTGGGAAAAACAGCAGCTGAGGGCTAAGCAGGATAGAGAAGGAGAGGCTGGAGCATCTCCTGGTCAACAGCACTGGGTGAGAAGAGCCACTCCATCAACACAGGAACAAACCTGGCAAAAACCTGCTGGCTGCAGCTACAGTAAGGACAGGAGATGGAGTTAGTGGTGCAGCCGTGTCCACACAGCCTGTAAGAGATGGCCTGTACGAGTGTGGCCAGCACAGACAGCTGTGAGGAGGCCAAACACCTTGTACACACAGCCAGGAGCACCCACAGAAGGTACTCTGTGAGGCAGGAGGTTCCCTTCCTCTGGCACCAACACAGGAGGAGACACCAGCATTACTACAGCTTAAGGGGGACGAGCTGCAGCAGCTTTCTGGAAGATCAGAAGAGGAGGGAAGACGATTTCCTGACTGGAGTTTAAAATAGATCAGAGCCAAACAGATTCTAAACTGAACCCTGGGCTCCTGCTGCTGTGACCCATAATGGGGCTGGGCAGCTCGTGCTGAACAGTAGCCAGAGGAAAGGATGAACCCAGCACAACTGAATCCAAGTGGTTTCACAATACCTGGTGGGAATCCAGAGAAGCCTTGATATAGGAACAGTATTTCATATTCCTATGCACAAATTAAAACCACATTTTCAACCCTCTTTGAAATCTGCACGTGTAAGAATAACTCGGCATATCAGCGTCCCCACAAAGTGTATCCAAATTAAGCTCAGAGAGATGTGAGAAAGAGCTGCAGCTTCCAGGAACAGACAGGCTCAGAAAGAGGGAAGAAAAGGGATGAGGGACGAGTTACAAACCACACAGCTGCAGGGGCTGCTGCAGCCCCAGCTCACCTCGTTACGTCGGGAGCAGTGGTGGGGCGGACGTGTTTCATGATGGTCTGGATCCAGTTGCGGCGGATGCCCGACGTCATGGCAGAGAGGGTGAACTCCCCTTCCTTTGTCTACAGAGAGAGATGGAACAGCTCAGAGCAGGTGATTGCACCCACCAGCAGCTTCCCAAATTCCTAAGATCACCCTGCATCCATCCCCAAGCCCCCAGTGCTGGGGCACTGCTTGCTGGCCACACAGAGGTCAAACCCAGCCCCTCTGACCCCCAGCACACTCCTGGTGGGAATTAGAATTTCTCAGCAACCAGGCTGATTCTGCCACAGGTGAGACTCTAAAGGCTGTGACAAAACCTTCCCTTTCCCCTGTCCTTTTCCAACAGCCAAAAAACTGGCTCTCAAACCCAAGGGTATATCTCTCTGGAGCACTGTGGGGGAATGCTGAGTGGCCTCTCTTGGATGTTTGGGGAGATGTTCCCCTTGTCCTGGACAAGCATCCCCATGAGCTGTCCTGCAGCTGGACTCTTCCTCCTCCCCACGTTGTCCTTACATGGATCTGGAAGCCGTAGTTCCTCTGAACTGGGTACTCAGTGACATCATAGCACGTGGATAAATCGATTTCTCCATCCAGGTCAGCTGCCTGCAGAGGGAAGAGGTAAAATAAGCCACAAAGCTTTGCAGCCCCAAAAGGTGGTGGGCTCACAGGGAGGCACAACATGTCCCTGAGGATCACAAAATACTGAAGGGGCTCCAGGACTTCAGCATCTGGGAACGGGGGCACTGAGGGAGGCAGTGACCTGCCCAGAGTCTGTCTGGGAGCACCAGGAGCTGCCCTGTAATGGACTGAACTCTAACAGGAGACACTTACCTCCTCTGCCACTGAATCCCTGTAGTATCTCAGGCTCTGGTCAGTCAGCACAAACCAGTGCTTCTTCCACTAGGAAACAACAAAGATGGAGCAGTTACAATCCTGCTCCTTCCCCACCACCACATTCATGGCTGCCCATCACAGATTGACCGGCAGAGACATCCCACAGGAGCAGCTCGATGCCTGTCCCTCCCAGCTCCACACTTGGCTTCATCGAGGCCCCTCCATGGGAAAGGGGAGACCCAAACAGGCAGCAGGGCAAGGGACAGTGATGGTTTGCTGCCACCCTGCAGAGTACCAGACCCTGCATGTGACGGTGACACCACAAGAGCCACGGGACAGTCTCAGCCTCCCCGTTAGCTCCACTGCAAGACAAGGCTTTTAGGGACTGCATTTAAAGCCTTTTTAGCACAAAAATAAGTAGTAAAACATTCAAGTTTTATCTGCAGTACCTAGAAATTATGTTGGGAGTCTATTTTTGGCTCTTGCTCTATAAAAATCTGCCCTCTGAACGCTTCCAGCACAGGCTCACCCAAGGCAGCTCTCAGTCAATGAAGCACTCGCTCCAGCTGCCAATTCCCCTCTGGCTGTCTATGGATGTGTCCTTGGACCCAGGGGTACCTACAGCAGAGCCTGGGACACTCACAGCCATGGGCAAATTGCCTCATTTTCCCTTGACAGCTGAGCAGGAGGGAAAGAAACCCAGGGAAGGGGTGGTTGGTGAATAGCCAGGGCCATCCACGCTGCCCCAGCACCAGGGCCCACTCCTAAGGCTCCAAGAGAGCAGAATATCCTGCATCCCTTTGGGAATTGGCAGGGAAGTGGCACCAGCTGCTTTCCTCAGAGCCATTTATTTATTTATTTATTGCCATTTCCCTGGCACTCAGGAGACTTCACCTGAGCCTCATTTCTGACACCTAAGAGGCTGCTGGGTCACAAGGGAGATGAGACTAATAAATAGGGAACAGGAACATGAAACCAGTGCTGCCATCCAAGCTGCCCTGGCTCTCGAGAAACCCACAATATGATATCCACCTTTGCAACCTCCCCAGGACAGAGCACCAGCAATTCCCACTTCAAGGGAAGCCAAATACTGATCTACCCAGGACATTGGGGCCCCATCAGCACCAAGAGCTGCTCCATGCACAGCCAGGATGTTGGAGTGAGCTGCCAGAAACCAGGGCTGACCACAGCACCAAACACTGACACAAAGTGCAGAGCTTTTTTCTGACTCACCTGCCCATCCTCATATTGCTTTGTCAACCAGCCCTTCTTGAAGTTCAGCAGGTCGGGCTGGAAGAAAGGAGAGAGGGATCAGGGGAGGGAAGAGAAGGCAACAGCAGCAAGTTGGTAAAACCCAGCAGAGCAATAAAAGAGACCAACAACTGCTAAATTCATAGAATCACAGAACAGTTTAGGTTGGAAAGGCTCTTTAAAGGTCATCTAGCCCAAACTGAATCATTACACTGCATGGTGGGTAAATGTTTGCTCCTAGGAGAACAGAGACCTCTGCACAGTTTATTCAGGCTGCTCCCTTCCTACCATTTCTCCTGCAATTGTGTACTGGTACAGCAGCATTACAGAGAAAGGATAAACAAGGAATTAGCAAGACTTCAGGCAGTTTTACCCTCTATTATATATTATGAAAGAAAAACTATGTGCTACTGATGCAAAGCTGCAGGATTCAAAACAGGCTGAGTTCCCAAGGCTGGAAATACAGGGAATCCAAGCCCTGCACCACCCAAATGACACCTGGATTTTGCTCCAGTATAGGGGCATGGGGATGTTGAATTCCTGATAAAAAAGCAAGCAGGACAGCGTGGGATAACTGCTGCCAGCCCCTCCTCCCAGCCCTGCCTGTGTGCAGGGAAGGATGTGGTGGAAATGCTTTCACTCCCCCGAGGCTGAGCTCCTCCAGCTGCTCCACGTGCTGTGGAGTGCAGGAGGAAAGGACAGCAGTGTGTGAAATCCAGCTGCAGCATCTGAAATGGGTTACAGCACAGGCAGCAATGGAAATTGGGTCTGGGAGCCTACTCAGCAAAACCTCTGGGGCAGCACATCCCACGTTTGAGTGATTCTGTGGTGGTGGGAACCCAGTCCTGCTCCACAAAAAAAAAAGAGGAAAGTAAAGCATTGAATTATAGAATGTTTTAGGTTGGGAGGGACCTTAAAGCTCATCTCATTCCAGCCTCTTGCCATGGGCAGGGACACCTTCCACTATCCCAGGCTGCTCCAAACCCAATCCAACCTGGCATTGAACACTTCCAGAGATGGGGCAGCCACAGCTTCTCTGGGTAACCTGTGCCAGTGCTTTACCACCCTCACAGGGAAGAATTTCTCCTTAATATCTAATCTAAACCTGCATGACTTTCTTCCCTTCACTAGATAATGTGCATTGCCACTTCATATGCAATTCTTGCAATTTTTATTCCCACCAAGAATTTTAAAATCACTTTTGTGGCTGTACAAGTCTACAGGAAAATCTCCAGAAGCACCAAGCTACTGCATTTTTCTGATAAGTCCTTGAATAGAAGCTGTCCATCCACAAAAAAAATGCAACTTGTATTTACAGTAGCTCTGTAATCTATTTGAGAGATTAGCAAGTGTATTTATTTTGTCCCTACAGAAGGGTGGTGAGGGAAAGGAGAGCACTTTATGTTTACTCTGTACTGTTTGCCTACAGGTCTGGTGAGCATTTGAAATATGCAAAGGGAGGAAAGCTCAGGAGGGAAGGTTCAGCCCTTCCTTGCAGCCTTCATCCCACTCACACCCACTTCCAACTGCATAAACATCAAGGAAATGGCATTAGAAAACTGGGACATGTGTTTGCTCAGCCTGGTCTGTGTCCCTGCCCCTGGCAGGGGAGATGGAACAAGATGATCTCTAGGGCCCCTTCCATCCCAAACCATTCTGGGATTCTGTGATCCTATGAAAATACCACAGTCATGACACAGCAGCTGGTCCAAGTTCAGAAACTGGGCTGACCCTCTGCTGAGCTAGAAATGTCCTTCTGCAGCCTCTACTGGGGGCACCATGGGGCACAGAGGGGCTCTGGCCAGGTGAGGTGACCCCAAGCACTTCTAGGGTGACCTACAGCATGAGTAGATCACATCACACAAAGCATTGAGGAAATTCCAGTGGAAAATAACCAGAACAGGGTCTGCTTCCCAAGCTGCTGCTGTACTTTAAGGAAAAAGTGCTCCTCACAAGACTCTGAGTTTTAATTTCTGCAACAGGCAAAAAGTGTGGTCCTTCTCCAGCTGAGCCCCTGAGACTTTCAGGATTGGTCACACCTAATTCAGGTCCCTGAACCTGCTCCAAATCTGAGTGTATCCCATATCCTTTGTGCTGGCTGTAAAGAAAGCAGCAACAGCCCAGTTTTTGTGGGACCTTCTGGGAAGGGCCTCTCACGTGCTCCCCCAAGGCAGGGGACACAGCCCTGGTGGCTCACCGTCATAGAGGACTCCGTGGACCTTCTGTCCAGTGACTTTGCCCGGCGGTGTGGGGACAGAGGTGATGCAGACACGTCCAGGATGGAGCCCACAGCTGCTCCTTCACAAGTGAAGTCCTGTGTGAACAGCATTAGCCCAGATCAGTGCAGGAACTAGGACAGAGTCCTGCTCTCTCGGCTCGTGGCATAAAAATCTGCTTTATTTAAGGGGCATCTCAGGCTCAGAACAAGTGTCATTTCCTTGGCAATACCTCTTTTTGTCCTTTCAGGCATTAATTTGTTCCCATTATATCCAAGCATATCTGGGACTCTCAAACTTGTGTCTTTTGTTACTTCACCCTATCCTGATGGGTCCTGCCATGCCAGATCTGAAATTTTCCTTTATATTATGGAGAAAGAAGAGACAGCCTGATTTCCCACCCTGATCTACACCCGGGCCAAGGGAGCAGAGCAGGAAAATCTGCACAGACTGAGCACACACAGAGGTTCAACTCCTGCAGGTGCTGCCTGCTGACTCCAACTCCACATCCAGGGACAAACCCTGAAGCTAAACCCTCTATCCTGGGCTGCTGGATTCCTGGTTTCCCCTTCCAGCTGACCTTACCCTTTTCCTTGGGAAAACCCTCTTCTCGCTGCGGCCCTGCCGCGTCTCGCTGGACAGGGCAGCGCCTCCCGACGCGTTGGTCTCCATGTGCTCTGCGTTCTCAATATCCAGTGCCTCGAATTTCTCAATCACCTGGGATCTCCTGGAAAACAAGAGACAAAAGGGAAAACCACGGATGGTTTAAACACGGGAGCAGCGACTGCGCGGAGCTGCACAACCCCACAGATTTCAGGTCGCAGAATTGCTCGACCCCAGAGTTCTCACACACACTTGGATTTTGGGCCCTGGTTTCTCTGTGAGCTCCAGCGTGGCCAAATCCAGGGTAAAAACCCTGATCTGATATAGTTTTACTCAGAAAGTGTGGGAAAACTTCACATTAATCAGCTCTGCACCTAGCATCTTCTTCAGTAACTGGAAATCCCTCACCAAACCAGCAATAAATTTTTATTTGTGAATTTTACAGCCCCTTGGGAAGTAGGGATTATGAGGCAGCTTTGGCTTAAGCTTTGCCTCCACCCTCTAGCAGTGGGGCTCTCAATTGCTCCCCAGAGCACTGACACATCAGACCAAGCTGGGCTGCAGAAGTTTTGGATGGCTCTGGGTTCCCCAGTACGTTCACTGCAACAGAAACCCTCTGAAAATTCCACACGGGGAACAGCCACAGCATTGCATGGAGCAAGGGGTGCCCACAGGTGCCCCCAGATCACCATTCTGGCTCACAAGATGCACCAGCTGAAAGGGGGTGATGAGATGAGGAGCACCCTGTACCATGGTAGAGCACTCCCTGAAGAATCTGGGGCCTTTCCCTCCTCTTTACTGGGCTGAAAATCCAGTCTGGACATCAGGGGGCACAACCTGGGCTCTCAGACACTGCCTTGGTGGCACTTGTGTCTCTGAGGATGGAGGACTATGAAGAAATGTGGATGGAGCAGGAGCCAACCCTGGATCAATCCCAAATGGGATTCTCTTGAGGATGAGCACACAGGTGGAATTAGAAGTGCTGTTTCAGCATGAGAAGCTGCTTGCTGACCCACAGGAGAGGAATTTCCAAAGAAGCTGCTCGTGTCTAAGTTTGCATTCCCAGGGGTTCAGGAAAGTATCAGCATCAGGTCTCCAATCACAAACTGGGAATATAAAGCAATAACCCACCACCAGCACGTGCCAGCTGTGCTCTGAGCTGTGAGGCTTAAAGTTCTGCTCCAAATCTCCCCAAAAAGTTCTGTCCAAGGTGGTTTCTTGACACAAAATTTGGACCCACATGTGCCACATCTAAACTTGGGGCTGCTTGCTTCGTGTGAGTCTCTGATGTGCATGAAAATCACAATGGCAATCACATGAGGGAGAACAGGTTATCCAAAATAAAAACATTTTTAACACTTCCCACAAAGAGGAACAGCAGGTTAAGGGTTCAAAAACCATGAGATGTTCAGTTTTCAACCAGTATTTCCACCAAATTCTACACATGAGACAACCAGTCTGAGCACATCTCATCACCTGGGGGGCTGGGACCCCCCCACTGCTGCTCAGAGCCAGGCTGCCAGGACACAACCAAAGAGGAAGGGACAAAATTGGTGGGGAAGACGTTGCTTTGTTAATTTAAAGATCTTTGATGTTTTCAGGGGACATCTGTTCAGCCCTTGCTGCCTCCCAGTTTGCAAACTGGGAATGGACAGACCCCAGGCTTGTGCAGAGCTCCCAGTTTCCCTGGGATGTTCTGCTCCTGAGATGTCTGACAGGCTGTGGAACATAAATCCATGTTCTGTGTTCACTGACGGATAGGAAATCATTTTGGAGTCACATTTTTTTTAACCCTTTTTATACTGGCCCA
This sequence comes from Thryothorus ludovicianus, assembly GCA_013397245.1. Classification (NCBI taxonomy): domain Eukaryota; kingdom Metazoa; phylum Chordata; class Aves; order Passeriformes; family Certhiidae; genus Thryothorus; species Thryothorus ludovicianus. Next base: position 565,298 of record VZTB01004663.1, read on the forward strand.
GCCTTCTCTGAGTCTCAGTTCAGGAGGGAGGAAAAGGACCACGAATTAACATCATCAGTGCCCTATTAGGTGAAAGTCTGAAGAAAAAAAACAAATCAAGAGGAAAAAAAAAATAGAAATAAAAACCCAACCAAAAAAAAAAAAAAACAACCATAAAAACAAAATCAAAAGCAGGTTGATTTCTCATGAAAGGGGCTGCACCACCAGGTTGTTCTACGGCTTGAGATTGAGATGAGATGGTAGCGAAGCAGGCGAGGTAAAGGTGGACACGTCACACAGCAACACAGCAGGAGAAGGTGGAGAGCAACAAGACCTGGAAGAAAACAAGGCTGGAAAATGAATGAACAGAAGAGGAAATTATATATCTGCATCTACATACAAAACAAAATCAAAATCATTCCAGTCATTCGTCATTGAAAAAGGGAGGAGAAAAATAAATCACTGCAACCAAATCACAGCCCCAAGGGTTAATATCATCCGGATTACAGGAAAGATTATTTTTATTTTTCTTTTTTTTTCTCCCATTAGATCAACATTTCAGAGAGGTTACTGCCAGAGATCCTGGAGGGATGGGGAAGGAAGGGCTGTCCTCCCCTCCCCACGTGTTGGGTGGAGCTGCTCCCTCTGCACAGCAGCTCTGCGTGGACAAAACAAGGCTGGGACAGGTACAAAGAAGCTTTTTAAAAGCTGCAGTGCCATTTAGTGCTTTTCAACTACAAAAGCTCATCCCAAGGAACTCCTCGGCCATGCAGGCTGTTAATCTTTTCCAGGCCACTAAACCCAGGCTGCAGATCTCAGCTGTTAGTGGAGGGGGTGTGCAGGGGGAAGGAAAGCTCAGAAGACCAGCACGAGCTGTCATTAAAGTGATTTTCTTTGATTGGAAGAAAGGGCTTTGTTTTTATTGGATTCATTCATTATTTAGCATCAAGAAAGATAGCGAGTGTCAGGAAAAGGAAGAGGAATTTCCCAAGAGGTCCACAAGAATGATGAGGATAGTTTTATAAGGAAAAAAAAACCTGTATTTGGGAAGAGCAGGCACTCCTCTCTATAGGGAGAAGCAGAATTCAGAGCAGAGTTTATACCTCAAGAAACTCCAGAGAAGGAATTCGAGTGAGAAAAGTCTTTTAAGCAATTTCAGGCAATTCTGCTATTAATTGATGTTAAAAATACACCTCAGCCCCTGACCACACTCCTATGGCAGATCTGGCTGACACCACGGTGAACTCTTGCCAGTGTGAGAAGAACATGGGGTCAGCTGGGAAAGCTGTGGTTTCACAGGCTGCACCCCTGGAACTGTGCACAAAAAGCCAAGTTTGACAAACAGAAATCCTGGGATGTGCAGGGATTTATCCCTGCAGCTGCAGAGTCCCTCTGGGACATGGAGACTGCAGCCTAAGGACATTCCTGCAGCTCTTTTCAGCGGTGATTTTTGTGTGCAACACTTTGAGATTCATCCATGGGGTTTCCAGAGAGCCTTTCTGCCCTAAAGATGGGTGTGAGAGGGGAGATTGTTGGATCTCTCTGGCCTCAATCCCTGTCCCCCAGCCCAGTGTGACATCCTGGTGGGTGCCACAGCCCCGTCCTGCCACGTGCCAGCAGAGGGAACTCGCACTCTGCTGCTCCACCAAAACCGTGGAGATTATCTCCTGTTCCCTGATTCCTGCTTCTGAGTGGCTGCAAGCTCAGACATCTGCATGGGGCGTGGAGGCAGCGTCAGGTATAAATGGTCACCACAGAAAATTCCTGGATTTAAATCATGTAATATTTCTTGAGATGAGGAAACAGGATGAGAAGGCTCCACAAATGGCTTTATCTGGAGCTGAGCCTGCAGATGTGGCACTCAGGATGCAATACTGGGTATCTAAAAGAATTCTTTTCCATCCACAGCTCTGACACTTGCACTGATTTACACAAAAAAAATGGGAGGAAGAGCTGAAAATACCAACAGAATCTGAGTGGGTTCATTTGGCTGCATTGAAGGGCAGATCTGCACAGTGCCTGGCTGGTGCCTGTGGGGTTGGCATGGGACAAGTGTTCCCAGATATGTTAGTGGGTTACTGAGAAGGATTATTACAAAAGGTGTTAAAAAACCAGGGGGAAAAAGCCAACTCCACAGCATGGAAATGAGTTCTTGTATCTGCCCAACCTCAAACAGCACAGTCTGAGCTCAGAGGAGAAAAATGAGAGGGACATGGAGACTAAGTAAACTCAAGTTTAAAAAGCAACCAAGCCAAGTTGAGCAGGGTGCTGGGGAATGTTAATTCTCTGGTGCAACACTGGACAGTGTTTCTGTGCCCTGTTGAGTCCACTGAGCTCCAACATGGCTGTGCCAGCTCCAGGACACTGGGCCTGTCCACCCACACCACTGCACCAGGCAATTCCCAGGTTACTGGAGGAGAAAACAAACGTGCCCATCCCTGCACACCCACTGAGCCATCCCTGCTCATGGCACATTCCTCCAGCACCGTGGGCTGTGATCCATGGCCAAACCCTCTGGTAGGTGGGGGCTCCTCCCCCTCCTCTCTGCCATCATCCCCCTCATCATCCTCATCATCAGCCCCATGGGCAGCAAGACCCCAGTGCCTGGTGCAGCTCCTGCTCCTCTCCTTGCACCCATTCTGCTCTGACAAAAGCCCTGGGTTGATACAGGGAAATTGCTGCCAATACTGATAAAGCAAAAAAAACCTGTTAACAGCCCGAGTCAGTCTGGGAAAAACACTTTCCCTGGGAAAAGGCACCCACCAGCAGGCAATGAGTGGGGCTGATATTAAAAAAGGACAGACTGGCAGCAATGTCCTCTCCCAAGCCACGTTATCTGTTATAATTCTGCTCCCCAGCTCTGTGCAGGATGATCCCAGTGCTGGAGGATTCCCCAGGCCAAGGGACTGCTGGCACTGCAGGAATGCACTGTTCTGTCACAGTGGGGACAGGCACTGGCCAGAGCAACCTGTGCAAGCAAACACAGCAGGGACACAATGTCACCTACAGGCAGCACCAGTTCAGCCTGAAAACCAGAGCCACCAGCCTTTTCTCAGTCCCATCCCCAGGCAGGATGGCCAAAGTGGTATCCTTCTCCTCCATCCTGGGAAAACCCCAATTCCCAAGGCAGACAAAGCCAAACTCAAGCTTTCCTCATTTATTCCCAGTCCAGCACACCCTGCACACACTCTGGGGCAGATTTGGGATGCTGTGCCAACTGACAGCACCAGCACAAGGCTGTGTTGCACATCCCAGCCCTGCTCCCAGCTCTTGGAAGTCAGTCTGGAAAACAATCCTTTAGGGGCTGGGAAGAAACAGAGGAGAAGCTCCTACTGAAACTGAGCGAGAGAGAACATGCCCGGAGGAGAACCAGGGCAGGAAAATCAGACTGGCAGGCAGCCCTCTCGCCCGGGGCCTGTCTCCCAGTTTGCTCCACTGCCCTCACTGCACAAATGTGTCTCTCCCAGGGCGAGTGGAGCCCGTCCCTGGCATTGCCCAGAGGGCGCCCAGCGGATGCCCTCGCTGTCCTCTGAGGGTGTAAGCTGTTTTTGCAGCCTGCTGAGCCCTGCCTTGGCACTGCACTCACCTCTCCCTCCTCTCCCAGATTAATGCTGTGACATTTTGAAACCTCTCTCAGCTCATTAGGCAGTTGCGTAAGGCACCTGGCACTAACGCCATTAGCAGAGTTAACCTAATTAATGGTGCTGGCTGCCAGCGTGTGCCACGCCGGGAGGGGCCAGCAGGGTGGGCTCGATGGCACTGTGGGCATCCAACACCACCCCACACCAGGGGAGGTTTAGATTACGTAGCAGGAAGAAATTCTTCCCTGTGAGGGTGGTGAGGCACTGGCAGAGGTCGCCCAAAGAAGTTGGGGATGTCCCTGGATCCTTGGAAGTGTCCAAGGCCAGGTTGGACGGGGCTTGGAGCAACCTGGGACAGTGGAAGGTGTCCCTGCCCATGGCAGGGGATGGAACTGGATGAACTTTAAGGTCCCTTCCAACCCAAATCGTTCTGTATCCCCAGAACAGCCAGACAGGGTGACACCTGCCCACTACTACTATTAAAGACATCCCATCCCCAGGTCAGCATGGGCACCTTTAAACCCAGGAGCACTGCAGAAACAAAGAGGCTCCACCCAGCGAATCCCACCTGCTCCATCCAGGAGGACGCAACCTCCCTGCTGCAGGAAGCATGCAAGGAGATGAGCCACTCATCCCTTACCTTCTCTCATTCCCAAAGAGCCGGGCCACTTCTTCTCTCCCAGGGCTACGAGCCCGGGTTCTCCGCTCTAGCCGCTTCCTCTCCACCTGGAAGGCCTCACGATTACTGATCCTAATGGCCTTGGGAACGTCGGCCAGGGTGGTGTACTGCCGGCTGGCTTTAAAAGAAAGGGGACGCCCCGATTTTTCAGCTCCCCTTCCTACATCTCTGTTGCTGGAGTCCTTGTGCATGGGGCAACTGCTCTTCGAGTCCAAGGAGTTCAGAGAGAAGCTGTGAATCATTCGGTCGCCTGATCGGATACCTGGGGAAGGAAAGGGCTGGGCATGCTCCTGTGAGGGCGATTTGGGATAACTGTACCTGTTGTTCGGGGTGCTGGGGCTGGGTGGGCTTGGTGGGGGTGGCAGTTGCTGCTCTTCCAGCTTCGAGTCTTGTTTGGTCTTCTCCAAGGAGAAGTACCCGCTCTCCACACGCGTCTTCCGCCCGCAGTCTATCCTGTCTCCGTTCATGGCGCTCTCCTCTGAGGGACAGAGAAGTCACCGTGCTTGGTTTCGAGTCAAAGTTCTGCTTTTAAGAAGGAAATATCCTGATTCCACCCAGGACAGGGGCAGGTGTGAGGGCAAAGTTGGTCTGGGCACCAGCCCCATGCGGTGCCACCTCCTGCACCCTTGGCTCTTCCACCCTGAGCAGCCCTCACGCCCATGGAGATGCTGGGACAGCCTGCAGGGAAGTGGGGATGCTGATCCAACCCTTGGGCCAGGTTTGTACAGGTGAAAGATGTGAACCTTCAAACCAAGAAAGGGGCAGCTGCAGTCACAGCTCTGCATCCATTTCCATCCCTGTCCTTCCCAGCCAGGCAGCAACCACAGCTGCATGGGTGCAATGCAATGGATGCCTCACTGCAGAAAACATTCCCCATCTGAGTGGGAAGATAAAGGAAATATCCTCAGCACTGTGATCAGTCCCCAGCCCTCACTGTCCCAGGGAGAACAATGGCACTACCACCACAATGTTACAGCAGTGCTGGCATCCCCATCTCTCACCTTCCTTGCTGTCCAGCACGGGATCCTTCATGGAGCTGGCAGCCCCAGCCTGGCCTTGCATGGGGCTCTGGGCTGCACCAATGCCACTGCCCCCATCTGCTTGGTCTTTGCCCCTCATTTCTTCCTGCCAGAGTGTGGACTTGGTGGCAGGGACCTTCTCAGCACTGGGAATGTTGCTGCTGGTCACAGCCATCTTAGCAGGACCAGGCTCCTAAAAAAAAAAACAGGAGACACAGGAAGTTGGAGAGTTTGCCCCAACTCCACACTGAGGGTCCCCAAGGGCTTGGCCCTGAGGTGTGAGTTCCACACAGTTTGGGTGCTGGCCATGACACACCACAGTGGGACAGGGATGGGACAGTGACATGTGTCAGTGCATTACACCCTTTTAAAACATTCCCCATCAACTTCAGTGCTTCTCTGATAACAAGGACCTCTGGAGTCCATCAGATGATAGCCCCCTTTGGTGGCCACAGCCCGGCCAGCCCAGGTTCAGAGCATGACCCAGAAGAGGCAGCAGCTTTCCCAACTCCTTCCTTGGCTTTGTTCATTAGCAGATGTTTTGCTGCTGTCATATTAAGCTTCTGCATTCACAGATTATTTTTCTTAAAGCCACCAATAAATCAGTGACAATTAACTCCCCTTTGGATTGTGGGAAGTTTTCCAGCTGCTTGTTCCCTTTCCATGGAGCAGGGGGGAATACAGGAGTGCATGAACTGGCAACTGAAAGCTGGGGAAAAGAGCTGCAAAGAGCATTGTCTCTATCCCTTCCTCCCACATCAGGTGGGTTTTAGCCCTGCACCTCCACTGCAATTTGCAGGGCTGTGCTGGAGCCACCAGGGAACTCCCAGGGAGTGGGTTCTGGCTCCACACACAGCCATGACAAGCAGCAAATGACCTCAATTCAAAAAAAAAAAAAAATCCCCTTGGGAAATTTCTCACTAAAGGAATGCAGTGTTGGAGGTAAACGATCCAGAGTTCACGGGCATCCTGCTCAAGGGGACCCTGCTCAGGAAGAGGATTGGGCCAATCTCCAAAGTCCCTCACACCCTCCTTCATTGATCCAAGCCCAAAGCTAATCACCAGCTCAGGATATATATCTTGATATATCTCTTACACACACCCCCATGTAATTATTTGTAGATATGTATTTAATTAGGCAGAGATGTTGGCCAAAAAAGAAGTCTGTGAGGGAGAAGAGACGTTAACTCTCTGCTGCTCAGGGGTATGAACAACTCCAAAAGGCAGAATGAATCAAAACTGGCAAACTCCAGTTGAATGAGGTGTGTCTGGGCACGCTCTGCTTACCTGAGCCTGCCACACCCCTGTGCAAACCCAGGGCAGAGCCTCAAATCCCACATTTCAGCCCCAAACCCTGCCTCGAGTTCCTGTGGGCAGCAAGCAGGCACAGGCATCCCAGACTCTCCTGCTGTCTGCACCTCTCTGCTGGAGCACAGCAAAGGCTGCAAGAGAAACCTGCATTCTTCCCCCTAAAACTGCAGCCTGCTTGCAAAGCAAAGTGAAAACACCTACCACTCCCCATCCAGAAATCTGCAGCAGGAGTGGCATTCCCTGCACTGCTCCCACCCTGGTGATTTTGCAGAGGAGTGATGCAAAATGTTGGGGGGAGTCAGAAATGACCTTGATGCTCCAAGAGCATCCAGCTGTAACCGAGTTCTGCTCTACCACAGACAAGTCAAAGCTATGTGAGGGAGAAAAAAGCAGGAATATCCAATTGGTTTTTAGTATCACAAAGGTGCCACTCCTCCCTAAGCAGCTCTAAGACATGATCTACTGCCTGATTAATGTGTGGACATCTTTAGGAAGAGTGCAAGCTTTCTCCACCAGCACATGGAGAGCAAGCTGAACTTAAGGAGAGGCCATTTCACAGAGGAGAATTTGGTGCTGCTTTTCTCCTCAGCATCCTCTTTCTTCCCCTGGACCAGCTGCCTGCATCAGCAGCATCTGAGAGACAGAGGAAAGATGCTGCTTCTGCCTTTGCAGGTTGCTCCTAAGCACCTGACACAGCACAGCCCCCACCCAGCAGCAGTTCCCATATGGAGCTTGGTTTTGCAAAGTGAAATTTGAGCCTCTTTCCAGCACCACGGGGCTGGAAGCCATGGGATGGAGAGAGTGGAAGGAGGGTAGCAAGCAAGACAGGGTGGTCTGTCCCAAGACAAGAGGGCATGAGGGTCCCAATGTCCCCATCCCCAAGCACCTGGGGAGCCCATCTGCCCATGGGGAGCCAGCATCCTTCCCACAGCCACTTCCCTTATTTGGTGCTCAGGAGCTCAGATCCTGTACGGTTTCCAAGAAGTTGCCATGGTGATGAAATGTAACCCAGAATGATGTTTTTCTGGCTCTGAGCCTCTTCTCATCTCCACCCTGTCCCCCTCCTGAACCCAGCCTGGGTTTAGTGGTGCACCCCAGCCAGGGTGAGCATCCTTGCCCTGATGCATCCACCCCCTGGGGTGCCCCAAATGCAACAGTCCTCTCCTTGGGAATTGAGGATTAATAACTCAAAACGTGAAGAGGGGAAGGCATCTTCCCTGGAGCACCACCAGAGCCAGCACTTGAGAGTTGTTCAGGCTGTGAGGACCCCAGACTCTGGCAAGGGGTGGCTCAGACTTACAGCTTGGTGTGCAAAAAAAGGATCATCCCTCCACTTTTTTCCCATTGCCCGGAACATCTTTATCCAGTGGAATGATGAAAACTTATTCAAACAAACACTGCACAAAACCCATCCACGGCCCAGTGTGCACCAGGGCCACCCTTGGAACTTCATCAAAGAGGACCTGAAAACCAAGGCTCAGGGGAGCCCTGCCCAAGGCTCGGGGGAGCCCTGGTGCTGGTTTTGGTCCCTGGCACGGCAGAGGAGCCCTCCCAGGACAGTCCCCTGTGGCAGTGGGACGCGTGCCCGGAGGTCAGGCAGCCTCAGGGACACGGCTGTTCTCAGCCCAGCAAGGGACAAGGGTGGCCTTGGGGTCACGTTCCCCATCTGTGGGATTCTCCCCCATTCCAGCCACGTGGGAGCCAGGCAGGAACGAGTGAGTCACGGCCAGCCCCACTTTTTACCATTTATAGTCAAAGTGAGCACGAAGCCACTGCCGGGTCCCTGGAGAGCCCAGCTCTGGCTCCCGGAGCTCCCAGCCTGGCCCTGGCCTTTAGTATTTTCCTTTCATTCCCATTATCTCTGGGGTCATCTCAAAGGGAGTAACTGGAGCCCGATGGAATTTCATCCTGTTTCTGACGAAATGGCCCATGAACAGCACCTCCCCATGGTCCCCCATGGGGACCACGCAGCTTTGTGGCCACTCCCAGGATTGTGGGGCAGGGGTGGCACCACAGAACAGCACCCAGGGGGCAAAACGTGGCCCCAAAGCAGTCAGGAAAGCAGGAGTGGGTGACTCTTGGAAGTGAGACCAGGAATTAATTCACAATGATGTTGCCCTGGTTTGTCCCAGCTCTCACCCTCCACACAGGCAGCATCAGAGGGTTGGTGATGCCAATGGCTTGGGGGGATCTGGCCCAGGACCAGAGCAAGGCCATGGACCTGAGAAGGAAGTGAGGGACTGGGTGACAGTGCATGTGTGTGTCCCTGGGTTACCTGGGGAGTTGGGGGCTCTACCTTCCTCTTCTTCTTCTGATTCTGCTTGTTTGTCCTGGGATAGACAATCAGCATCTCCAGCCACCTGCAAGGCAGAGAAAGCAGAAGGTGAGGTCTGTGCCACAGGGACAGGAGTGATGCTGAGCTGGTCAGGGTCAGCTTGGTGAACAATATGCAGAAACCATCCCAACCAGCTCCTGACAGAAATAGAAGGCAGGAGAAGAGGGATGCTTTGGCTCAAACCCTGCTCTCTGTAAAAGTGAGGATACAGCCAAGGCTGACATGAGGCAGGGATTCAAGGATCCTGAAAGACAGTGGAGAGGGACAGAGCCTCCAGCAGGACTGTCCCCTCGAGCAATGCCAACTCTGCAGACAAAGCTCTTTTGTCCAAGGAAGAGCAGCATGAACTCGGCTTTGAGAAGTCCTGTGTCCTCCCACCGTGGCCTCACAACCTGCCCCCACATCTCTGAGAGCTCCTCAGGGATCCCTGGACCACTGGGAAACATTCCTGCTTCAAATGTCCCTGTTCCCCTTTCCTTCTCCCCCTGGTTTGCACGCTGCTGCTGTAAAGCGTTCGGAGATGACCACATCAAGTGGGGTTTGGTTAAGCAATAAAGGCCAGAAGCACAGAATGAACGTGAAACAAATTCTCCCCCAGCCAGGGAAATCTTCCTGTCGTGCTGCAACTGCAAACGAAAGCAGCCTGGCTGAGCCCCAGAACGAGAGTGCTCGGGGATGATTAATGCCTGCAGTCAGGAGCAAACACACTGCTTCAAAACCCATCGCTGGGCTGATGAGCAATAAATCAGCCCCACCTCACTCCACAGAGCCTCTCCCTCCCCTGGCAGGCAGGACCGGCAACAAAAGCTGAGCTGGGAGCTGGAGTGTGGGGAGAGGGTGGAGAGAGCAGGCCATGGGGGCTGGCCATGGTTTGGGGCATAGCCACTGCTCCTGGCAGGGAGGAGAGGAGCTCACTCCCCTGTGCTGTGATTCCCACGTGGATCTGCACCCCAGCTCCACAGGACTGCAGCACGTCGCTGTGAGTGGGGCTGGGGGGACAGGTTTGACAGCCCAAGGTTCACCTGTGCTCACTTGTGTCAGTAGGGCAGGGAAATTTCAATGCATGAAAACACTCATCTGCTCAAAATACCAAGCTTTCAGTAGAAAAACATCCATTTCAACAAGTAGCTACAAAACGAGGGGAGTCACAATTGAAGGTAAGGCCTGGAAATAGAAATCTCAGCAGGAAGTGCTGACTCTGCTGCTGCCAGGGCTGGGGGAGGCAGGAGCTGCTGGGCCTCAGGAAAAGTGGGAAAGAGCAAGTGTCCATCCTTTCAGCTCCCTGCTGGAGTTTCAAATGTTGTCCAGTTTTGGGAGGGAGGTGCTGAGCTCCAGGCACTCCATGTGGGACAGGCTCTCAGGTGAGCAGCAGCATGGCCACACTCCATCACTGTGTGCTGGCAGCTCACCTCTCCCAGGGACCTGCACCTTCACCAGCACCAGCCTCAACCCCAGCTGGCATGTGAGTGATGGAACAGGATGTTTCTAGATCACCACCCAACACCTGAAGTTGGGAAATTTACCCTGATTTGCTCGTTTTAGCAGTCTAATCCTCAGTGGCACTGAGCCACTGCATTCCTGTGATATTTCAATCACCCTTGGAGGTGAGATGCTCCCCTGGGACCAGGGAGGTGGGCAGCATCCCCCTCAGGATTCCACATCTGCCCAGGGATGGATGAGGACCAGAGGGTGTATGGCATTCGGGGTCAGACACACCAGCCCCAGAACTGTGGGGCCTGCCACTGGTGTGGGGACAGGACCTGTGCTGGTGGGCTGGGTGCCTGATGGGATCCCTAAAAACACTGTGGGGTCACCACAGCACCCATCATGAACCCCAGCACCCAGATCAGCCTGGGTAAGCACAGCCATAGCACCCAGCCTTGGTCAAGGTCCCAGCCACCTTCCTCTTCCTCCTGGCTAATGGAAGAGCCTGGGAGTGGCTCAGCCCCAGGTGTGCACTCACCCACTGATGATCTCCTTGTTCTCAGCCCGGATGAAATGCTCCTTCTCCGGCGTCAGGATGCACAAGGAGAACTTCTGCCCTGTCCTGCTCTCCCCATCCACCACATCTGTGCACTGGTTCATGTTGATGGTGCCCTGAGGGAGGGTGGTCGGCTGCGAGGGAGAAGAGAAAGGAGCAACTTTAAGGAGAGAAGAGCAGAGCAGTGCAGAGCTGAGACCTAAAACCTCTCCTGGAGGACACAGGATCCTACACATCAAGATGCTTTGCCCACAGGTAACCAGATCTCAGCTGTGGGCCGTGCCCAGCACACAGCAGAGCTCTGTGCCACACATCTGGGGACACAGTCCAACAGCTACAACTCCTGCCAGAGCAGTCTGGTCCTCTGCTGCCACTAAGGTGCTTCTCCTATGCCAGATGTCCAGGGAAGGATGGCAGCCCTGCTGTGGCACCCAGACACCAAGGAAGGGCACTGAGTGGCCAGCTTTGGGTCTGCAGCTGCAAACCATCTGGGCTGGTGGGGTGGCACCTGGGGACAGGGAGGGCAAAGCAGCCAGGTCCCACTGCCCTCAGCACAGGATGGCTCAGGGATAAACAGACAGACACGAGTGCCAGGTTTTTCCCATTAAAATTTTAAAAAAACCCTATGGATTTTGCCAGGGAGAGACTGCAGCATGGAAGGGACCCGGCTTGGTGGGTTTTCTGAGCAGTGTCACCTCTCAGCCACACAGCTCCAAGGAGACCTGGTGAAGTGGGACAGGTGGTGGCCCCCATGGCCCAAGGGGACATTGAGGGACACCCAGAGGGGTGTCAGCACTGACAAGAGCTGACAGGTCCATCTGGAGCAGCGCTGGCTCATCCGATTACAGCACATCCACCCATCCCCAGAGCCTGCAGCCCTCCCCCCGAGCAATTCCATGGCTCCCAAGTCCCCAGCCTGCCTGTCCCCACCAGGCTCGGTGACACTGGGGTCCTTCCAGCATCCCAGGGCAAACCTGCACATAAATGGGACATAAATGACTGAGGGAGAGATCCCTCCAAGCTGTCAACAGCACCAAAGGAGGACCTAAAGCAGCCTGTGGACACCTCCTCACCCTGCCAAAGCCTCCTTGTGCCCTCCAGATGGCTGGGCCAACAAGGAGACGGATTTCTGGCAGATGCTGTTAAGGTTTTTACCATGGAAACCAGCTCCCCTGCCAGCAAAACCCCTCCAAAAGCAGCCTGTGCCACGCAAAGAAAGGGTGACGGGTGAGAGCTCAATGGCCTCAACCTACAAACCCAGAAAATTCACATCAGTCACCCAGAGCCCCCAGTTTAGGCATCTGTGGGTGGTGGGAAATATCCCCTTTCCCCAGGAAAAAGGCTTTCCCTGCAGCTGTGTCCCTGGGTGGGAGCATCCTGTGACAGCCCAGGGGTGGCAAGGAGCCACCACAGGTGCCACAGCACTGGGTAAACGAACGGGACCAGCTGTAATCAGGGACACCAAACCCTCCTCCCTGTGGAAATCAGCATCCAGAGACCCCTGAGGATGGAGGGAGAGAGGGAAAGCAAAGCCCAGCCCAGCCTCCCGCCCTGCACCACCACGGGTAGTCAGCTCCTAAGAGGATTTTTTTGTCTTAGACAACAAAAATAAAACCCCGCTTTCCGGGAGCTATAAAAACCCAACGGAAAAACTTTCTCCTGTTCCAAGTGGAGTCTTAGAAAAGTTTTTGTCTTGCTGGCCTCTGGCACAGCCAAGGCCTCCAGGACTGTAAGGAAGGTCCAACCTCCTTCCCCTCCCAGAGCAGTTTTCCACCAGGGAATTCAACAAGGACATGGGGGTGAGGAGAAGGGAGGGAGCCCCAGCTCCACAGGGGGATCCTGGGCCACTCAGTCCTTTGACTCCCTGTAAGGCCCCAGAGGGATTTTTCAGGAGCTGGCACAGAAGAAGAGGAAGAACCAACACCTTCCAACCCCGTGGCAGTTCAGGGTGGCTGCTCCTGCTGCCCACACCCAGCCCTGACCGAAGCGTGCCGGGAGCAGAGGAGCCGGTTTGGGGCTCCCCCTGCAAAGTGGTTCTGCCACTCAGCCCTCCCTGTGAAGGGTGAATGCTGGCATCTTGCACAGCCTGACACATAGGTCTCCATCCTCCATCACACCTCTGAGCCAGGACACCAAGAAAGAGCTGGGAACAAAGCTGGGAATGACCCTCTTCCACCTGTGGCCCCAGGGATGAACCCTCCACCCCAAGCAGCTCCTCTGCACCCCCACACCCCTCAGCAACAGATGAAACCTGACAGACCAGCAGCCTCACTCACTTGGGATGTAAATTCCTTTACACCATTTGTTTCCTTCCTCAGAGGCAGCACAGGCACTTTGAAGTGAAGCAAAATGCAAATGGTGCCCGCTGGAAACGCGTGTGCACACACACAAACTCCATCAAGGAAAAGGAGATGGCTTGGACCCCTTCCTCACCTCTGAGCACCTGCTTCTGGGCTGGAGGGTTTCTCAAGGCTGGGGAACCCTGGAGAAGGATGAGCAAAGCTGGTCCCTGGCCAAGTGAGGACTGTGTGGCTCCAGCAGTTGGAAGGGAGTAAATAAATGCAGAAGCAGAGAGGTGTTGCATGGCAGAGACACCAAAACAACAGGGCTGGGATTTCAACCAGCCCTCAGAAGAGCAGATGCTTTGATACAAGGCTGAACCCAGCATCAGACCCCAGGGTGGCTTCATGTCTGGATGAGGCAGGAGTGGATGCTCAGACTCACCTCCAGGCTGCTGCCAGTCCAGGCTGCTGCCCTGTCCCCAGGTGCTGGCCCTGCCTTTGCTCTCTCCAATGCTGCTGCCAATGGGATGGAGCCCACAGCTCCTCCAGAACTGGATCTGGTGCCTGGGTGTGTCATTTAACTAGGGGTAGGAGTGGTACAAGGCAAGTGTACCTGGGTTATGGCCACCATCACCAGCAGCAGATCTCCTTGAGGCCACCAGGTGCCTCCAGCCCAGTCACTGGAGCAGCCTCTGTCCCTCACCATACAGGAAAAGGAGCACTTGCATCACACAAGCAGCTACAGCTCTCCAGGCTGCCAGGACCAGCAGAGGAACCAGAGACAAGGAACAATTGCATTGCTGTTTCCCTCTGGAATGACAGATCCCTATTGACACACACACGTGCTCACAGCGTCCTTCTCCATAACACACAAAGCCTATAGAGCATTCTCCTCCTCCTCCTCCTCTCCCTCCCCGAGTGCCCAGGGCTCTCCACAACAACACCCCCAGCAGCCTCTGGATGAGATGCAGGGATCTTTGGATGGATGCTGCCAGGATGCAGAGCTCAGCAACTGCAGCAGCCCCCTCCTTGGGCAGTGGAAAGGAGGGAAAGAAAGAATGGGGACCTCTTAGAAGCTGGAAGGAAGAAATCCTAAGCAGGGCATTGCTGCATCCTCCAGCACAGTGCTGGATGCTTCACAGGTGATGAACCCCCAGGTACAGGAGTTGATGCTGTAAATCAGAAGAGTTTATCTGCAAAGTCCCTCATTTCCATAAAGCATTGCAGGGCTGAGGTAGAAAAACAGGATTATTTAGATTCAAAAATTTCTGATTTTTTTCCAAGGACTTTCCCTGTCATTTCTAACACATGGAGATCATGGCAGCTTGATACAAAAGCATTGCTCAGGAGCTGTAGACAGGATGTTTTGGAGCAGGTAACCCCACGGTCAAGCTCCTGAGGAGGGGCTCTGCCACGGCCTCCACGGGCCATGGCCAATGCCCAACCCGCTGTCCAGGGCTATTACACAACGTGGGTTGATGAAATCTGGAACACAACCTTTAAAGAAAGGCAATGGGGCAGGGGGAGGAGGAAACCGAACAAAAGGGACATTTTACTTTCTGCCAAGAACCAGGAGGGGAAGAGGAAAAAAACAAAACAAACCACAACCATTTGTCTATCTCGCATGGCGGGCTGGTTGCCTTGGCACCAGGGCCTTGCTGTCCCAGGGGAGATCACAGCTCTGCTGTCCCACTCTGGGCTCAGGATCTGTCTGGGCTAGGGATCTGGCTGGGCTCGGGATCTGCCTGGGCTCGGGATCTGCCTGGGCTCGGGATCTGGCCGGGCTCGGGATCTGCCTGGGCTCGGGATCTGCCTGGGCTCGAGATCTGCCTGGGCTCGGGATCTGGCCGGGCTCGGGATCTGGCCGGGCTCGGGATCTGCCTGGGCTCGGGATCTGCCCGGGCTCGGGATCTGCCTGGGCTCGGGATCTGGCCGGGCTCGGGATCTGGCCGGGCTCGGGATCNGCCTGGGTTCAGGATCTGCCTGGGCTCGGGATCTGCCTGGGCTCAGGGTCTGCCTGGGCTCAGGATCTGCCTGGGCTCGGGATGTGGCTGGGTTCGGGATCTGCCTGGGCTCAGGATCTGGCTGGCTCTGCCCTGGAGCAGCAGCGAGCCTGCGGCGCCTGCAGAAGAGACATCCACGCTGCCTCCATAAATGTGTCTTGACAAATGTTAATTCTCCCAGCTGAAATATTCATGAGGGGTGGCTGCCGAGCGCTGCTCAGTCGAAGGCAGCACTCCCGAGTGCTCTGCAAAGGCTGCTCCTGTATTTGCTAAAAGCTTCACCCATCCCAGTGCCCGGGCTCAGATGATCACAGTGCTCCAGGCAGGAGGCAAAAAAAAGGGAGAAAGACCTCACTGTCCCATCATCACAGGACATCAGGGCAGCATAGAGACAGCCATGGCTTGGGCAAGGGCACAGATAGAGCTTGGACAAAAATGCCTCCAAACAGCAATGGCCCCAAATTATTAAAGAGGTTTCTTTTTATCCTAATAATCTTTAAAAAAATATACAATTTGGGTGAAAATGTGTGTAATTTGTGTAGACTTTGACAGAACTAGGTATTTAGAGCTTTACAGACTAACAACATGCTTCTGCAATCATTTAAGCCCCTTTACAAATACGTGATCTTTTGCACACTGAAAATTTGGGTCCATGGACAAGGAAGATGCCAAATAACATCAGCAGCCTCTTAGGAATCTGGTCAAGCTAATGCAGGGAAGACAAATTAATCTTTGAAGGCACATGCAAGAGTATATAAGTCTCTTCATTGGACACACAGCTCCCAGCACCAGCAGGACACTGGGAGCCCAAACCAGAGCCATGTCCACCATTCCCACCTGGAGGCCATCCAGAAAGCTCCTAAAAAAGTTACAGAATCGTAGAAACACCACCAACCATAAAACCAGGGCACTGCCAGGTCCTCCACTAAATCACGTCCCTAAGCACCACATCTACATTTGTTTTTTGAACACTTCCAGGGATGGGAACTCCACCATTTCCCTGGACAGCCTGTTCCTATGCTTGACCACTTTCTTTAAAGAAATTTTTCCTAATATCCAACCTAAAACTCCTCTGGAGCAACTTGAGGCTGTTTCCTCTTGTCCTATCACTTGTTAGCTGTGAGAAGAGACTGACCCACACCTGGCTACAGCTTTCAGGTAGTTGCAGATGTAGAGTCACCCCTTTTCAGCCACGCAAGGCGAGGGCATGACCTCCTAAACCCCAGCTGGGGATGCAGCTCCCAAATCCCAGCTGGGAATGCTCTGTGCACACACACAGGGCTGGCTGAGCCTGCCCCAGGCGCCAGGAGAGCCTGGCTGGCACAGCAGCAGGGCTTTAATGAGCCTTTTTGGGCTTGCTGCCACCAGGCACGAGGCTATCGATAGGGCCACAACGGGGCCGGAGCGCTGCGGTGGGCGGATTTTATTACACTTACAGATCAGCTGGCAGGCTGAGCATCCTGGATTTATTAAATTAGACCAAGGCTCCTGAAAACAACCTCTGTGGGCTCTGCAAAAGGACGAGCTGGAGCAGTCACCCATCAAAAGGCAGCAGAAGGTTGGGCTCCCACATTGCCATGGCAGCTCTGCTTTCCCTGTGCCATCTCAGCAAGAGGCAGGTATCTTTTCTTGGTCACCTGAACGCACCTTCCTCACCTGAAAATTTCCTGTATCAGCATCTACTGCTCAGTGAAAGGCATGGAGAAACCTCCAGCCATGCATCAGGCAAGGAAAAAACAGGGTTTTATCACTGGCAGGGGAATCACAGAATTATAAAGGTTGGAAAATACCTTTAAGATCATCCAGTCCAACCATCAGCCCAGCACCACCATCATGTTCACCATTAAACCACATCCTCAGGTGCCACATCCACAGGGAGGTATCAAGAAACACGTCCCCTGCATTTCAGTACTCACACCTTGTGCTCCTGTGTAAGAAACAGGTGAAGATGCCCCCAAATTTCACCACTTCACCAGCCTGCCAGAAGCCATCATCCCCTTTCACAGATTGAGGCACAAGCAGTGCTCTGCAGATGTGGCCTTGGCACCTGCCAACGTGCCTCTGTACTGGGAACAAACCTGTGCCAGCACAAGAAGGGGGTAGGACACTTGCCCTGGTATGCAGCCAGCAATGCAGAATATCCCCCAGATGTAAAAACGCCACAAATACCACTTTCCCCATTCCCACCACAGATTTTCACACTGTTGACTCTGGTTTGCCCATCACAGGTGCAGACAGCCAGCTCCTGAGATTTGAAGGAATTCCCCACAGGCCCAGGTCACCCACCCCAAGGAGGTGGGATGGGTTAGCAAGTGCCACACACACACCTGTCCCTGCATGCCAGCCCCTGAAGAGCCCTCCTGAGCCTCCACCAGGACATAAAACAACATCAGCTCCCCTTTTGCCGGAGGGATGGAATTTTCTTCCCCGGGGAGCAGTTTGAGAAGGGGGTGAAGTGCAGGGGCTGGGCAGGAGAGTTCAGCCAGGGGCCACTTTTAAGCAGAGTTGGTGTTTATGTGCACAGACAGCGAGTCTAAACACTGAGCGCGGCCGGGAGCTGCCTGGCTGCACCCTCGGGCTCCTCTCCCACCCAGTGCCACCTCAGCCAGCCATGGCCAGCACCCATCCCAGGGGTGCCCAGGCAGCAAGTTTGGGGTCACACATCCCATTTTGTAGCCCCGTCCCCACGGGCACCCATCGGGTGAGTGGGTGCTGGAGCGGAGCGAGCCCGGCCGGGGCTGCGCCGAGGCTGGAGCCGGCTTGTCTTGGCCTTATAAGGCTATTTTCGCACTGCTCTTGCAGCTCCCAGCTGCTCCCCACTCCAAAGCAGGGTCGGAGTTGGCAGCCAGAGCCTAGCCTGCCTCCTTCCTGTTAACCTCTTTCCTGCTGAACGGCCTCTGAGGGGTCTGTGCGTGGTGGGAACGGCCGAATCCAGTCCTGGCACAACCACCCGTGCTGGGCAGGGAGGGTCAGCAAAGCCAGTGGTGGTCACCAAGTGGGTTCAACCTCCCTCAGCACTGCTGTCTGACCCTCTCAGGTCCTCAGCAGCATCAACAAATCCAGGAGGCTTTCAGGGAAGCTTGCACCCTTGGATTTGCACATTCCACTTCCAATGCTGCTGGAGAGGAAGAGGGAGAGAGATGCAGAAAACATTGGTGCTGTGATGGGAAGGACAGAAAGGTCCCACCAGGATGGGGTATCCAGAGGCTGCTCTGAGTTGCCATCCCAGTTATTTGTGAACCAAAGCAAAAGCTAAACGTTGTATAAAGAGCTTGGAGCATCCACTCAAGTCCTATCCCAACTCTTTGGGGACCAAAGCAGAATCTCAGAAATGCACAAACATTTGCCAGTCCTGCAGTGCCAAAGGCACCACTTTGTAACCCTGCAAACCCAATAGTTATTCTTTCCTCTTGCTCTATGGGATTTATATGGATTTAAAATGCAAAATGTCCTCCTCCCCTCTGAGGAGGGGGGTGGCAGGAATACATGATAACAGATCCAACCCCATCTGCTCACAGCTGCCAGCGTGGCATTCTTCCCTGCTCCTGGATGCACAGGCACAACAGCCAAAAGGGAAACAAATATCTGCAGCCTTCCAGCAAGTTGTCATGGAAATCAGCCTGATGGCAAAAACCTGGCAAGCCCACGGACAGACCAGAGCTTGGTGCAGGGATCATAACAGGAGTTTCCTGGAGATGGAACTGCAGTCATCTGGGAGTGGGAAGGAAAAATGGGCTTCATTTGCATCTTGATATTTGAAGCTGAAATTGCACTGCTCCAAATTGGCCTTGTCAACTTTATCCTCCACCCCCTCGGTGTAGGAGACGAGTCCCAGGTGGTCCCTGCACCCTGTGCCAGGCACACACCTGCAGGAGCTCACCACCACCTCCATGCTCAGGGCCCTCCACAGCAGCAGGGGACTTCACTAAACACCAGCAACCACATCCCCCCAAGGTCACCCACACACAAAGATGGCCCTACACACGGTGATGCCAGTTTTGGACACAGCTCAGGAGGAGGAAAGCTTGGATCGATGCAGGATGACCTCTACCCTGTTCCACCACAGCTGGATCTGGATTTCTACTTCATGGGGGTAAGGGAACATGACCAGGTAATTGTCATCCAAGGAAAGCAGCAAATTAGATCAATCAAGTCCCTGTACCTCTCACTAAATAAACCCATCTGCCTTCCAGCCTAGAGGGAAAGGAGAGACAGGTCTCATCCCCAGCCATCCCACAACCTCTCTTTCAAATGCAAGGAATCAGTGCAAAGAGGCTGGGACAGACTGAGTCATCAGCAGCATCACAGCCATGAAGAGCCACCTCCAACAGCCATCAGCTGGAGCTCTGGAAAATTTCAGGCCCAGCAGCCACCGTGGTGGGGTGTCCCACCTCCACTCCCCAGGACTGTCAATACAGGATCTTGAACTGGCACCCAACAACTGCAGAGGAGGAGAGGACAACCCTGGGGATCAGCAGCACCAGATCCACCGGAGGCTCGGGCAACTCCCACGGGCACAAACGCTTCAATGGGAGTTCTTGAATCCGGCCAAATTAGTCTGGAAATCTCATTATTCCCCAGCACTGCTCTTATGAGCTTTGCAGAGCTTCCTGCTGGGCTGGGAATACCAGGGGGCTGGGCTCCCAGGGCACTTGGGGTCTGCAGCTGGAGGCTGGCTTGGCTCAGCCAACCAAGCAGCAGCCACATCCTGCACCCCACACCTCTACAGAAAACCCCACATCAACTCTGCGAAGCTTCCAGACCAGCTTGGACCCTGCAGAACTTCCCAAAAGAGGGTTTTCCAAACTTTGATCATTGGCCAGCCCACCAAATGGCACAAAACATGAGCCTTCTGGGCAGTCCCAAGGAGAAAAAGTTCCCAACAGCACACACGACTGTTGTGGGGCAGGGAGAGCACCCAGCAGCAGCTTGAGCTGGGCTTTGCTGCCACAGGCACAGTGGTGGAGGCACTGACACTGAAAGCAAAGAGCTGTCCTGGCCAGGCAGGCATCACCAGGTTCACAGGCAAACAGCACCTGGGGTAAAAAGTGCTTTAAATGCCCAGGAAAAATTCACAACTAACACACGAGGCTGTCGCAGGGCAGCAGCATTTTCTGCCTAAACCTGCTGCTCACATCTGGCTGCTGTAGAGGAGCACAGGCAGAGGAGGGAGTTCACAGGCATGTGCTGCTCCCAACCCCTCCTTAGGGAGCAGCTGTGCAATCCCAGCAGAGAGGAGCAATCTGGGGCCAGTGCATGTGAGGGGGATGAACACAGGAGGTTTCTCCATCCCCCATGCCTGGGATGACAGACTTTATACCCCCCAGCATTGGCCTGTACATGGCATTAACCACCCATGCAAGCTGAATGTCCCCTCCCCTCCACACATCTGCTCCATCCATAATCCCTGCTGTCCCTCCCCTAACAGGAAAGCAGCCAGGAAAGTGAACCAAAACTCCAATTATATCCCAGTAGCTCCACAGCACCCTGGTGATCCCTGTGACTTTATTGATGCAATCACAGCAGAGCTGGTGGAATGTGGAGGGAAGGGCCAAGGCTGGGTGTGCTCCCAAACCCCACCTTTCTCTCTCCAGTCACACCATCACAACAGGTAGAAATCCCAAATGAGCTCAGGATGCTGCCAGGACACTTCCAAAACCACCCTGTGTGCCTGTTCCCTCTGCCTGCTCTGCCCAAGGACCAGTCACCCACAGCAAAGGGAACTGGGAGGAGAGTGGGGACAGCCATGGGCCACAGTGGGACAGCAGCCCACGGCCTCACTGGCAGGTTCCCAGGGCTCTGTTTGGACATTAAATCATGGAGAGCCACAGCTACAGCACCTGGAGCCACAGCACTCGAGGCTTGGGGGGTGCAAGAGCAAAGACCCCCAGGATCAGCCACAGAAAGCCAGAATTATTTGGGTTGGAAGGGACCTTAAAGCCCATCCAGTTCCAATCCCTTGCCATGAGCACTTTTCACTATCTCAGGTTGCTCCAATCCCCATCCAACCCAGCTTTGGACACTTCCAGGGATGGAGCAGCCACAGCTTCTCTGGGCCAGGGCCTCCCCACCCTCCCAGGGAAGGATTTTTCCCGTGCAGCCCCATGGCAAAGGGTGCCACGGCCGTGGGGTGCATGCCAGGAAAATGTGGGGGAAAAAAAACTCCATGCAAGGTGGGACCTTCCCTGCTTTGCCCAGATCCTGGAGCACCCCAAGCCCCACATGCAGCACCTCAGCCCCCGGAGCTGCTCTCCTGCAGCAGCACAAGAGGAGCTGTGCTGCCTGCAGCAGAGACAAGGCTGCTCACACTCCCACAGAGCAGCTCCTGGATCAGATCCTGCAGGAAGGAGGTGAAGGGTAAGAGAAGCTGCTGCACACGTCATTTACCTATGGTAATTTCAACTTTCAGCAAGACTGTCTGGCTCTTTTATCTCATTACCTACTTGCAGTCAGACTTCAGTGACTGCAGGGAAGAGCCTCCTCTGTGGCTTTGAAGAAACATGGCAAAATAAAAAGATATTACAAAATACATATTACCATGTTACCTGGTCTAGCATAACGGAAAAACAGTTTTTTGATGTCTTTTTTTTTTCTACTTTTGTATCTTGCAGCCTGTGATAAGTAAATGAGCAAGACCAATAATCAAACCTGCCCGGAAAAAATCTCATTTTTCACCAGAAATGGCTCAAAATAGCACAGGCAAAAGGGGAAGACTCCTGCAAAACCCCTGCACTTGGTAACCCTGAGAAAAGCTGTTTACAAAACCTCACTGAAGACCTCGGCTTGTCTCCACGCAAGTTTTAACCTGACGGCCCTTTTACAGCCTCCAAACCTGATGAATAATTCATGCCTGGGATAAAGCAGAAATATCATATTCACCAATGCTTACCTAACAGAGAAACAAGGACTGAAAATAAGTAATTTATTAACCCAGAACCGTGTTGCTGCTTGAACAGAGGGCACATCTCAATTTTGGTGGAAAAAATCTCTGCTGAGACGAGGCAAGAGGAGGCTGAGACCCCCCCCCTTGCTCTCACCACAGCTCCAGCACAAACACGCCTGAGATGCCAGTGGGGGGAAAGCCCCCCAAAAGCAAGGCTGGGAGCTGCCACCCTCCCTCCTC
>VZTB01004663.1:587882-607349 GCA_013397245.1 Thryothorus ludovicianus
CCCCAGCCCCTTTCCTCCCCTGCCAGAAGCTGCCGCTGCCTTTCTCCAACCCACATATGTCATGTCAACAATCAATGAATGCGGGATCTCTGCCGGGGAAGGAAAAGGGGGGAACGCGCTTTGATTTTTTGGAGCGGCTTTGTTGCCTTGTTCCATTCACGTCCTCGTCCTCCTCTCTGAGCTGTCACTGAGGGGTTTGCAGCACTGAATCCCACCAGTCAACGCCAGGATGCCTCCTGACTCTCAGCAGGAATAGGGATGTGCCAGCTGCTGGGATGATGCTGCTGCTTCTAGGAGCAGGGAAAGGGATGCTATTACCCAACATCACCCAACCTGGAGCTCACAGCCCACTGGGGGGTCCTCACTGACCTGATCCAGTGGCCTACAACAGGGCTGGAAGGAATTAAACCCANATAGCGATGTGCCAGCTGCTGGGATGATGCTGCTGCTGCTTCTAGGAGCAGGGAAAGGGATGCTAGTACCCAGCATCACCCAACCTGGAGCTCACAGCCCACTGGGGGGTCCTCACTGACCTGATCCAGTGGCCTACAACAGGGCTGGAAGGAATTAAACCCAATCCCATCCCCACCACATGGCTGCAGCTGGTGGGCTCAGGGCTGTTCTGCAGGCACCTTGTTTCACATCCCCTCCCCAGCACCAAGCAACAGCAGGGCGAAAAAATGGTGTTTTTGTTGGTTCCTTGGGTGGTTTGGTCATTCACAGGCACGGCCACCCAGGGACTGGGGGATGCCTGGGAGCCCAGCACTGCCCTGGCTTGGAAAGAGCTGGGATCAGGCACCCACCGCTGCCCCTTTGCTGCCTGGGGGGACCACGGGGCCCATGTGAGGGAAACTGCTCAGCCTTAGCTGTGTCACTTCACTGCCAGCCCTGACATCCTTTCTCCTAAATGCCATCAGAGCTTGATTTCCACATTAACCTTTTACAGCAGATACAATTTTTCCTTCACCAAGAGCCCGCAGCCAGGCTGGAAGCCACAGGTCCAGGAGTCAGGAAGAAACTCCAGCTGCTGCAAGTGCCTGTTTCACTCTGCCCTCCCACGAACAAGATAAACGCAATTTAAACCCCAGCTCACTTCCCTCGCTGCTCTGGCACACGTCTTCTACAGAAACACGTCTTTGCTAGGTCCCGAGGGATGAGGAGTGGGGAAAAAGCAGAAGGATGGAGCCACTTGAACCTGTTCTCACTGCTCAGCCTAAGAGCAATTCCAGCTTTGAGGCTCGCCCTGCACAAGACAATAGGGGCTGTGTTGTTTCCAGGAAGGAAGCACCTGGGCCAGGTCATCAAAGCAGCCTGTGTTGGGAGGTCGCTGGCTGCATCTGAGCTTTCAACTCCACTTTCATCCTCTTTCTGCCTGTTAACTCCCAAACCTCCCACCATGGACTGTTTCACACCAGGGCCTCCCCTGAGAGGGTCCTGCAGCCACAAAATGTCCTTTTTGGGGGGCTTGGATGTGGACAATGGTGTTCTCCAAAGCTCACCATAAACCCAGGCACTCTGGGGCCCCAAAGATGGTCCCAGGCCATTGTCAGCTGCCAGAACTCGTGATGGAGCCATCCCTGGAGGAGACTTTCCTGTTCCCTCAGCCCCCTCCCAAACTCTCCTTCTGCAGCTCAGCAGTTTTACCTTCCCAAACACGCTAAGCCAAACTAAGAGACATAAAACAGAAGAGGATTCAGCAAATGTAAGGAACCATTCCAGGAGGAGCCCACGGGTGTCCTGACAGCAGGACTCACCTCCCACAGCAACTGGGGCCAGACACTTGGAGCAGAGAGAAGTGGGAAGACATGAATACCCCAAAGTTATGGGATCCCCACACCCAACCCCAGTAATGACACTTGCATCAGCATCGAGACAGACATCAACATAAAACTACAAATGAAGATCTGTGTATGCTCCTCCCATCCCCTTCAAGGCTGTTTGGTCCTGGTTTCAGCAATATCCCAGGGAAAGAGTTCCCAGAGCTCCCTGTAGGTTCATGGATTTTCTTCCCCCAAATTAGTATTGAAAATTAAACACAACAAATTCATCAAAGATCTCTGAGCTCTGTCCAGAGTCACCAGCACTTGTGGTGTCTCTGCATCTCCTGTAGAGCAGTCACAAGGATGTACTTTGTTCCCTCTCCCCTACACCCTGATTTCAGGTGTTCCTTTCCTGCCCAGCTTCCCTGAAGAAGGAACAATCCCTGCTTCCCAATTTTCACATCATTTCCTTATTGCTACTGCAACATCTATGAGACACGCATCAAAATTCCACATAAAACCTCCTCACAGATCATTCTCCACCCTGAGTTGACTACATCCAGCCTTGGAAAAAAACTGGGATGGGGGTCCCTGTCACTGTCTGAGCCTCACACAGTCACTCCCACCCAGCCTTCCTGTCTCTGCTTACTTTAAATTTCAAACATGCTTTGATTCAAGCCAAAAGCTTTTCATGCTAAACAGAAACTGAAAGTCTTGATCTGGCAAACAGAGACACTGGCAAAATCATGTCGGGGGCGGGGAACCACTGGGGATAAAGGGAATGGGGTTTGTAAAGCCTGGTGCTCCCACGGAGGAGGGGGCAGGGAGAGCTTGGAAACACTTAAATGGCAAAAACGTGTGGAAAAAGTAAGGACAGAGAGGCCAGGATGTTTAAGGTTCGTTCTTAATCCCTGCCAATGAATTTCAATTCTGTGCCAAAACTGAAGTAAACTGCTTTGATCTAAAAAGGAGGAAAAAAAAACACACACACGGGTTCTTGGCTTCTTAAAACAATACAGATGACAAAGGAGGTAACTACAATGAAAATTAACGCAGCGCAGCTCTGCTGACAGTGACATTTTAAAATGCCCCTTTCCTCCAAATAAAGAGGTTTTTGGAGGGGGGTGAATTAGGAAACAATAATTACACAGGTCTGTGCATCACAGCATCAGCAAGCACGCATCCCTTCCTCTGATCCCCTTCCAGCTGCCACCAATGCTTACACCATTCTCCTTTCTTACCCATTTATCAGCTCCTTAGGTTCCTGTGGCCAGGAGTGGGGCCTGGGGCCAAGCAGGTCTCCAGATGTGACCCCACAGCCCTGCTGTGTGGTGCCAGACCTCCCACCTCTGAGCTGGCCTCTCTTCTATTTATACACCCAGCCCAGGGGTCCCACTGCTCCCCTAACCATTCCCAGATGCCAGGCTGGCCTCGCTCTTCACCCCAGCCCCATCAGCTCCTGGCTCCCTCTTGACCTCCCTCACTGCCATCACAGACTGGAGCAGGGATGTCTGCTCCTTTCTACTGAGGTTAATGACATTATCCTCCATCTGAGTTCCTGATTTAGGAGCAGGACCACCCTGCTGTGAGCTGGGGAAGGGTCTGCAACACCACCATGGAGGACACAACCACCCAACCCTAGCAAACCCTGGTACTGAGGTGGCTGACTACTGGGTCAAGCACCCTCCCAATTTCACAAAGCAATTTGACTCCAGCACGTAAGGGGCAGAGCAGAGATTGGGCTCACATATTCCACCAAGCTGGGAAGTGCCAGACACAGGCTGAGGTGTCTGTCATGCCTTGGGATGCTCCTCCTGAATCCCTGCAGGGAAACTAAAAGAGCCCATGCAGAAGATGCTCTCATCTTGCCTCTCATCCACAGCACCAGTTTGAGTTTGAGATGCTCCCAGACAAGCCTGAATTTTGTCCTGTTTTCAAACCAGCATATGCACAAAACAAAAAACCTCCAAATTAATACTCTCAGCTACCAAAAGGAAGCCTGATGTGACACCAGGATATCCCCAGGGAGGATGCAAAATGCCAACCTAGCATAAATCCCAGCTCAAGAGAAGTGGCACAGGGGTAAACTGAGGCACAGAGACAAGGCACCAGTGACTCATTTAAAAGCTGGCCTGAGATCCAGACCCACTCCTCTGACCTGCCCCAGCCACGGGGCTGGATCCATCCCCAGGCAGTGCCTGAGGCCAGGGGCCCACCTGCAGGCCCAGGGAGGGACATGGCAGCTCTCTCCATCCCTACAAACCCCCTCCTGCCTCTCCATTCCCACACAGACGGGCTCTATTTATAGAGACCTCGGCCGCTAATTATAGACCACAGCAATCAAAACAAAAGGAGGCAAAAGCTCTGCACTTGCCACTTGCTGGCTCTGGCCCCTGAGCCCAGCACTGCTCTTGTGGCAGCTCCCATATCCCAACCAAAACCTCCTGCAGTGCCCCAGCAGCGCAGTGCTGGGCTGCTCTCTCACAGCAGTGGTTTCAGTGTGTGTTTTACCAGAACTGAAACTTGTCCCTGGACGCTCACAACACAGCAGCTCAACCCCAAGCCTGTCCCCAACTCCTTGCCTGCCTTCCCTCAGTAAGAGTGGCTTTGTCATCCCCCAGCTGCTGCAGAGAAGCATCAGCCCCTGTCGTCATCGGTCCCAGCAGGAAGGTTTATCCAACAGGAGCAAGCCACCATCGGGGTGCAACTGTGGGTGTTCAGCATGGGAAGGCATCCCCAAGTGATCACACAACCTCCACATCCACCCACAGTTGGGAGGCAGGAATTTCTGCACGTCTGAGCAGGCTCAGCTTAGCCAGGGCTTGGCAGAGCTGGGAATGGCTGCTGGCACAGTCCCTGGTCCCTGCAGAAGGGAAGGGGGTGGGATCTGCTGGGCATTCCCAGGGGCCAGGCTGGTTCTGGGTGCCACCAACTGCACCCAGCCTGAAAGAGGGAGACACCAGGGAAAGAGTCTGGCAGCTCAGCCTGGCCCAAGGGGATGAAGGTCCATAGCCTGTGCAAATTCTCCCCATCACAGCCATCATGCAGAACTCATTTTGTTTTCAGACTGCAACTATGGCAGAACAAGGACAGACAGAATGATGGGCACACAGAAAGAAAGTGGCCAAGCAGGAGCACAGGCTCAGGATCAGCTCTGGAATGTCTCTGGGCAGATGTCAGGAGAGAGTGGGAATAGCAGGACAGCTGGTGCCTGCTTGTCTCACCTTCCATGCCCAAAATGCTCCAATCCAACACCAAACTTTACCCAAAAGCCTCCCTGTGCCCAACACTGCTCCATTCCACAGTCTCTGAGTACCACAGCACCAACACCTCTGGGGACTCCCTGAGCTCTCCTCAACCTGGGGTTGGGCTTTGAGCTGTCCCTCCTCACCCCTGGGAGCCAGCAGCAGAACCTCCCCGGCCGGGCACAGGAATGTCTCCATCAGCACCACCAACCCAGGACTCCCCTCCCTCCAATCCTGCTTTTAACAAGAGCAAAAACTGC
Organism: Thryothorus ludovicianus; assembly: GCA_013397245.1. NCBI lineage: Eukaryota > Metazoa > Chordata > Aves > Passeriformes > Certhiidae > Thryothorus > Thryothorus ludovicianus. The sequence goes on from VZTB01004663.1 coordinate 593,148, forward strand.
CAAACCCACAGAATTAATGTCTGAAAGGTTCAAGCAGAGCCATTGAATCCCAGCCTGCAGCTGCCTGGGAGGTCTCTGGCCAGCTGCCGCCCGGCTCCCGCGGGACCCCCACCCAGCTCCTGCAGAGAAACTGGGGCACACTGCAGGGAGACCATCCCTGAGAGGTCTGCAAAGTGGGTCCCTCATGGGAAAAAAACATGTCCCTGCTGGCACTCCCTGGATGAGGCCCTGTTACACCTCACCAGGCCACGGAGGGGGGGGACAGGGCAAGGAGCCGGCAGAGCTGGAGGGGTGGAAAGGTCAGGAGGGTATTTTTATACCATGTGTCAAACCCCAGTGAGGAAGAGGGATTCATGACAGTCTCCTCTACCTATGACAAGGCCAGACCCTCCTGGGATCCGTCACACCACAAGTGGTCATGGGGCAGCAAGTCCAGGAGCCAGCAGAGTGGTGTCACATTGCCTGGGACACCATGCCATGGTGCACATGTGTACCTTCCCTTTATTGTTTGTATTTTTCCATTTTCTCCCTTCTCAAGGGGAAAAAGCCCAACAGGTGCCTGGACAACTGCAGGATGTTCCTGCTGTCCTCTGGGTGCTCTCTGGCCCCTGTGGCACAGGGCTGGGGCACTGCCTGTCTGCTTCTGCCCAGATGTGGCAGAACCTGGGGCAGGTCAACCTCCTCATGATGCAAAACAGCAAAAAAATATTCCAGACTGTGTTTCCCAGCATTCCTGCACCTCTACCCAGAGGGAAGAGACTAGGGAATCTCCCTACTCCCCACTCCACCCAGACACAAAGCACCCTCCTGTCAGTGCAGGACAGGAAACACCAGCCCAGTGCAGAGCCAGGTTGCTGACACTGAAAATGTATTAAAGCCTCCACTGCTCCTACCCAAAACATTTAAATTATTTAGGGCACTTGGACCAACCCCAAGTAAAAATACAAACAAACACAGCATGAAATCTGAGCCACACTCGCCGTGCCTCCTCACTCCACAGTGCCCTCACAGGAGGCACTGGAGGAGGACCAAAGCACACTGACCTCGTAGGGAGCCTCCCTGCCACGGACACAGGTCCCCCTGTGTCCCTGTCCCACAGGTGTGCTCCCTCCAGCTGGCTTCCTGAGATGCCAGCACAAGGCTGTGCCAGCCTGCTCAGCCTTGGGCACCCTCCCGTGGGCTTGCTGTAGCCAGCAGGATTAATCAGCAGTCCTGGGTGCTCCTGGGATTGACCTACTGGGCTCTGCAGCCCCACTGTGCAGCTCCCAGCAGATGGGTTTCCCTTCCTGTGATCCCCTTTTATGGATGGGAACAGTGCTGGTGACAAGCAGCAGCTCCAGGGCGGGCAGGGGGAAGGCGTTCCAGCTGACCTACTTTCCACGGGCATCGCTAGGCAGGGCCTCCTCCTCGGACACTGCCAAGGTGATTCACCACATCCAAAATCCAGCTGGCACTGGGAAATTGGGTAAAAAGGAAGGGCAACGACCTTGGGGACCCCCTCCAGCACTTCCTGCCAGCAAGTGATGAATCCCATGCCAGGTGGGACCTGCACGCCTCCAAAACACTGACCATCCTCTGTGGAGTGTCCACTGAGCTCCCACACAAACCCAGCCTGGCACAGAGACAAACCCAGCGAGCACAACTCTCCTCCAGCTTGGCAGAGCACCCCAAGGGCAGCAGATAACCCAGCTGATCCCCAGAGCCTGGACACAGGCAGGCAGCACTCACCATCTCGTCGAGGGCGTAGCGCAGCAGCCCGTGCTCGTAGAGGATGAAGAACCGGCGCTGCCATTTCTGCAAGACAAGACATCGAGGTGGGTCATGGCAGTGCCCATCAGTCCCTGGGCCTTGCTGGGAGCACTGGAGCTGCACATCAGCTGGCAGGGCTCTGCCAAAATCTGGGTGCACCAGCTCACACTGCGCAGTGCTGACTGCCTTCAGCTCTGGCAGCCTTGGGACCTTGACCATTCACTGGGGAGCTTGTTCAGTGCCTGACCACCCTCTGGGGAAAGAGCCTCTTCCTAATATCCAAAATAAACCTCTCCTGACTTTGGTTCATGCCACAAATACTGGGGACATCAGAAAGATCCCCAAACTAAATGCTCAGAGCCCTCAGCTTCATCCTGCATCATCTATTCCAGCATCCAGTGACATGTCACATGTCCCCCAGCAGTGCATGAGCTCAGTTTGGATGGTGGCTGCACTTCTGGCATGGCACTGCCCAGGCAATCCTGGCACCATGCTGGCAGTGCTGCTTCTGCAGCTGCACAGAAAATCAGATTGGAGAACTGATCTGGCTGGAAAACTGCCTTTTTTTTTTTCATGTGTGCCAGGTTGTTTTCAGCCAAGAGCAAAAACTGGTTGAGCAGGCTGAAATAAAAAAGTCCTGGATTCATAGCCCCAGTGCAGCAATTCTTATCTCACTTTTCTCAGCCCTTCGGGCAAAGTCCAAAGTGCTCAGGGACAAGCAGAACTACCAAGGACCTTGTGGACTTCCACAAGCCCCAGCTTAGCAGGCAGCCTGGTCCCACATCCCCTTTATGTCAGGCCAGCAAGCCTATGACAAGCTGTGACACCAAATAATGACCTATATACCCCAGGCTGAACTCAGAACCCAATTCTTGCTCATTCGGGAGCGATTTTTTTATTACAAACAGCTCCGAGAGCATTTTGGCTGCATGACAGAGGGTTCACGGACCATTGCCATCCCTCCCACGCACAAGACAGCCCCATCCTGGCAGCCTCAGCAGCAAGCTCCCTGCAAGACAAGCTTGGGGACAGGCTGGAAGTCCTCGTCACAAGCCAGCAGTGAAAGGACATCAGCCTGGCCACATCCTTCTGAGCCTCACGGCCCCCAGGACAGGAAAGTGGGGGATGCTCTGACCCCACAGGATGCTGATGTTTGTGCCAGGCATGAGAAAACCCCATTTGGGAAGGAACTGAGTGTGTCCTACTCTGTCTGCAGGTCCCTGTTGCCAGCACTTGGCTTCAGAGCTCTGCAGGGTTATAGCAAACGGGAGCCATCACTCAGCCCCTTCCTTGCTGCAGGACCTGCCTGACATTGGCATATTCACACTAGGGGATGAGATGCAGCCTCCCTCTAGAGCTCTGGGCACGCTCATGATGAGCTGTAGAAAATAAAGTGGTTGTTTCCAAGCCCTAAAGGAAAACTGGGAGCCTTTCTGCTGGTCACAGCACAGCTCAGAATCCCACAGCCCACACCCCATCGGCCTGAGTGCCTTCCTGGCAGCATGGCACGTGTCAAGCAAACCAGAGCAGCAAAAAACAAAAGCAACAAGCAATAAAATTGCACAGACTGAGCCTGACCCCACACCTGCAGTGCCCCAGGCTGTTGCCCAGCACGGGAGACCTTGCATCCCAGAGAAGGCATTCCAGCCTTGCTGCCAGAAACATCTCCCAGCTTCCTGGTTTGCACAAGGGGATGGGTGCATGGAGATGCCTTCGGCACTCCCAGGGTCACAGCCACCCCCATGGGCAGGGACAGCCCTTGCAGCTCCTCCTGCCACCCCCACCAACGTCATGGGGAGGGGATGTCTCAGTTTCACTCACCCGGGAGCGATGGACGGGGTTGTCAAAGTCCGTTCCTTCCGGGGCCAGCAGCAGCCAGCCACCATAAATGGGTTTGGCCTGCAAAGAAAAGGCAGAGAAACAGTCATGTACAGCAGAAAACAGCTCAACACGGATCAGCACCACAGGGAATCGATGGGCAGGGACCACGGGAAACTGCAGCAGCCCCAGCACGAAGGCAGCTGTGTGAGCTCAGCCTCCTGCACGCAGGCAAACCCAGCCCTCCCAGCGCAGGGAACGTGGTGTCTGATGGCAGCCCGTGGTGTGACACACACTGTGTGCCAACGGGACTGAGACGAGGACTCGGGAGGAGGCAAAACCCCAGCCACAAACTCCAAACACAGCTGCTCCTGCATGGCACCGTGCCCGGAGCACCAAGCTCCCGGGTACTGCACAGCCCATCCCGGCTCTCCCCGTCGCCATCGGCAGCGTGCCTCTCCTCCAAAGCAAAAACACGCTCCAAAGGAGAGCTCCGTGTTTTCCGTTCGTTAATTAAGAGAGGAAAAACTACCCAGAGCTGGCGGCTCTCCAGCTCCCAGGCGCTTCCCGTGCCGTGCACATCCAACTGCTGCTTCCCTGCAGGGGCAGCCCCTGCCAGCCCGCTCCCCCCAGCACACAGGAAGGTCAGAGGCAGGAGGAGGGAAAACAGCTCGTTCAGCCAGCCGGGAAGAGAAAGGGAAAGAATACTCGGAAAGAACCTTGCAGCACTGCCGTATGTCAGTGGAAAAAATTTAAAAAAAAATATTCAGGCTCTTTCCACCGGTGGCTTGGATGCAGAAGTGAAGCTGAGCCATGGCACGGTGGGATGGGGATGGGCACCGGGCATGTCCGCCCACGCAAAGCCCTGCGGGCACCGCTCCTGCTGCCTTGTCAAGCTGTGAACGATGAGCCAACACCTGGCAAGGGCTGGGGCCAAATCCTGCTGCAAGAGTGGCAAGGCATTGCCACACCGGCAAGGCGGCTCCACAGATACCAAGACAGACCAGGAGGGAGGAAACCCAGGGAAGATCCAGCTCCAGGAGACCCTGGGTCTGGGAACGCTGCTTTCCACCATGGAACATGCGTGCACGTCCATCCTGGCCCAGTCAAAAAGTCACAAGGACACACACACTCTCAGCTCTTCTCTAACTGATTCAGTTAATCTTGTTGCTTTCATTCTTTTCTGTTCCTTAAAGTTTAAAACTGTTTCCAATTCAGTACCTCCCCTAGATTCCTCCTGCCAGTTTCTGTGGTTTTGTAATGTTAAAAAAAAGTTTCCCCTCTGGAAAAATCCCTGCAAACAATAGAAGAAACTGCCTATGCACCAGAAACTGTCAAATGCATGAAGCACTGAGTAAGCAAACTGGAAACATGCCGGAGGAGACCTTTTGCTGTTTATAAAGTGAAAAGAAATAACAAAATCTCTTATCCCCTCCACAATATGACATACCAGCTCGAGGTGTTGCCCTCCCAGCAGCTGGGAAAACATGATTTGAGAAGAACGACCTTCCTTCCTTCCCCCTTTAAATGAGATTTAAACCAATGAAAACGAAGCGCTGGGATTGGGATCCAATTTGGGGGATTTAGGGGGGCCCAGGGCACCCCTACACCTACTCCCACACCCACGCTGGGGGTGCAAAAAGGCACCTCGTGTACACTACAACCCTCCCTGGGTCTGACAAAATGCCTGGAGCCCCCCATCACCCCATCCCAGCTCACCTGGATGCTGGTGCCCTGCTCGCCCATGGCCCCCATGCCACCTCCAGCTGCCTGGCACTGCTCCGTGCCCGTCTCCGTGCCCGTCTCCGTGCCGCCCACGCTGCCAGCGCCCCGCAGGTGAGCCAGGCTCTGCCACTCCCCCGGCACACCCCGCCCCGTGCCCCCACCCAAAGCCGCCCGTGACGCATCACCTGTGCCCACGCCATGGGAGGACTCCAGAGCGGGGCATCCCGAGGCTCCCCGCCACGCTGGGAAGAGCCAAACATCCCAAATTTCTCTTGTGTTTTACAGGGGAAAAGCAGAATTGCAAATGGTTAACGACGACCTGTCAGAGAGCCTTCGATGGGTCACTGTGAGAGGAAATGGGGCCCCAAATTCCTGTGAGAGAACTTGGGGTGAGCGCTGAGCAACTGGAGCTTGAGAAGATCTTAGGAGTGGCCTAAATCATGCAGGAAGAGGAGGATGACAGTGACAAGAGCAGGTGATGTCCCCAGTGCTTGGCACCAGTACACCAAGGCAGCACCTACAGCCGAGCTGCATCAGGGCTCAGCCCTTCTCCACCCCTCCATCTTCCCCTCCACGCCCCAGCACAGCTCCCAAACAAGAGGAAGTGCTCAATTCAGCAAAACTGTGAGCAAAAACTGTCCCTGACACAAGCCACAGCACTGCAGCCACCCCAGGCACTCCGAGCACCCCACTGCACCCAGCCCATGTGACAGGCAGCAGGCAGGTCCCAGTGCCATACCAGGGACAAAGTAACTGTGAAACCCACAGGGGACATCACCACCAGGGCCAGCAGCAAGCAGCCTTAACCCAGTATCACAGGCATGAAGTCCTGACCTACGTCAGCCTGGTTCACACCTCCCAGCAGACATTATTTTGCCCTCAGCCATTCCAATTTTAGCTCAAACTGTCTGTAAATAAACACCGAGCACCTGAAATACACACCCTTAACACAGAGCACGGCCATTTCTGTACCAGCATCATAAAAAAAACACCAGTGGGCTACACTTATTTTGGGAGAAGCATCCAATTCCAGATATTGAAACCAAAATAGCTGAAAGGTATGAATTAGAGCCAGGCAGCGTGGGCAGCCTGGTTCCACCCATCAACAAATGAACACGCAGCAGCGCTTTTTAAAGCCAAACCAAAACAAGTCCCTGCTAAAACCGAGCAAATGCCCAGAGAGGTACAAGCCTAAATGAAAGGGATATGAATTAGCACATGAAGTGATTGAAAAAAGCTCATCACACCTGCATTGGAATGGCCCTGCTGAAGCAAGGTTTAAAATAAACCTGATGTGGGAGGCAGGTCCAGGGAGGCAAAGGAGCACGAGGATGGAGCTGGAATCACACGTCCTTGCCACTGGCTTGGCTTCCTCTGGAGAGCTCCTCAAGAGGAAAATGCAACAACCAGCACTGAGCAAGACCTCAGAGCAAAAAAAATCCCTCTTCCAAGGAGATCTGTCCAACCTCACATTCAGGGATGGTGTCAGAGCAAACCCAGGATGCCTTCAACCACGCAGGGCCCTGTTTGCCTCCCGGCAGCTCCAGTGATATCCAAAGGGCAGCTTCCCGTAGTTTCTCCACAGGTAGCAGCCACACAGGGTGCTCACGTGGGCGGCTCTGCTTTTATCCAGAAGGTACCTGGCCAGAGGGTGAGCCACAAAACATCACTGGACAGCAGAGTGGAGAGTGGCTGCAGATGGAGCTGGGGTGGAGTGACAATCGCCCCACCATCACGTGAGAGGTGCAGCCGGTTTGCAGCCCCACAGTGCCCAGTTCCACCTGATCCCCGGGACTGCTGGAGGCTGACTCAGGCAGAAACACCCCCACGTCACCACTCCACTTCCTGTCACACCTCTGGGAGTGTCCAGGTATTGAATCCCACCTTTGATCCTTTGACACTGAAGCTGGCACTTGCAGCACCTCAGCTGCCTCTCAGGTCGCTGTTCCAGCCACTGCTTCCATGCCCTCAGCCCATGGGATTCACCAGGGGGAGGATGCTGCTTCCAGCCCAGTGCTGGCAGCACAGCGGGTGGGAGGAAGCAGAGAAGGAAGCGGCCCCAGCTGGGTTTACACAGAGCTGTCAGGCTGATGCTGCCCAGGCATGGACAAACCACCCCAACCAGCTCCACCAGCACTGGGAACACAATTCCCAGCAGATAGGGAACCGGCCTTGAAGGACGTGCAGAGCCACTCAGCACTTCCCAAAGCCCAGAGTGATACAGGAACCCCTGCACACACCCAGGGCCACGGGGCACCTGCTTCCAGAGGGTAAGTTGGGTCACAGGAGTGTGGCAGCCACAGCTGTGACACCAACCAGCTGCCTGTTGGACAAGCTTTCACACCTCCTGTGTTTTTGGTGGTACCTTCAGCTCTTCCCTCCCCATGCCAACCAGCCACACAGGACCAAGCAGAGCCACACCACGCTGGCCCCACAGTGCTGCAGGAAGTCACTGCACAAGGTGGGACAGGAGAGCTCTACCAACATCCAAACCCCCTCTCAGGGTCCAGACTCGACCCCACAGCTGGAGTGCTGGACACCCAGGTGGGCTGGGATGCCCCCACAGCCAGCCAGTGCCCAGCCACTCCCACATGTTGTGAGGGAAGTCCGAATCCATCGCCGGGAGAGACTCCTGGCTGGGAGCGCGCGGCGGGAGGGATAATCTGTTTAGGCTGCCGGCAGACGTAATCAGCCTGTCTCGGGTGGAGGCAGGGCTTGTTTTGTTCAGGCTCGGCAACCGAGCGGCAAGGGGAAGAAAAATGGATTGTTGCATCTGAGCTTTAGGCTCTGCCTCCAGCACTGGGAGCCCTGTGCATCAGAAAAGTGAGGCCAGGGCTTCCAGCAGCCCCACAAAAGAATGATGTACCCAAGAGGACAAAGGCTGTGGGCGAATCCATGGTGGAACTTGTTCCATCAGCTTTATGGGTCAGCCCCAATATTCACCAAAAGAGCCTCTCTGACAGCAGTGCCTGCTGCTCCCTACACCCAGGAGAGCACAACGGGGTCACAGCTCTCATCCAGACCCAGAGGGTGGGGACAGTAAGGTCATCGTTGCCTGTGCGCTGTCTCCTGACCCACTCAGAGCTCCTCAGAGGCAGGGACCCATTTCTGGCACAGGTCAAGGAGAAAGTCACCACAAATACTATGGTTGCAACCTCAAAATAGGAAATCTGGGCCGTCTGAGCTCTGCTCTGCTCTCAGTTTTGCACACCTTGGAGCCAAGAGAGCATCGCTGAGGGATGAGTCGGAGCAGCCGTCACTCGGCAGGAATGGAGAAGGTGACACGGTGCTCAGGGAGGGAATGGGATGTGATACCCAAGCAGGCACTCCTGCCCACAGCACGGCTTCTAGGAACTGAGAGACAGGCATCAGTTGACATTTGTGTGTTCCCAGGGGGATGGCAGATGGACACCCACCAGAGACCTGTGACCACAGCTGTCAGGAGGCTCTGCAAACACTGCTGTGCAAATCCATGCTCCAGCAGCAATCCCAAGAGCCAGGATGAAGCCCAGCCTCAGTAGTTAAGCTGCTTACATCCCTGCTTCCCTGCCTGTACAACATTTCCCCTCTGCTGTCTGTCACCTGGTGACAAAGCCCAGCATGGAGGCTGCAGTGCTGCCTCTGAGCATCCATAACCATTCCTGAAGTAAAAACACTCTCCCATCTGCCAGCTTCTCATCCAAGTGGCTGCTCACTGCCCCTGGGTTCAGCCTCAAAGTGCTTTTTCCAGAAGGATACCTGGGCAGCTCCTGGAGGCCACCCTGGTATGATGGATGATGGGGAGAGTCCCCTCTTCATCCATATCCTGCTCTTCTGCCAAAATATATTTGCACAAGGCAGGCATGAGTCGGCCACTGCCACAGCTGCAAATCCCAGGTCTGGATTTCACCACTAACACATCTCCACATGCAGCACAAGGCCAAACCAGACTGGTCAGACTGGACTTGGGGCACAAGGAGCACCAAGTGCCACTGCCATGGGCCAGCTGGTTGTGCATGGCACAGCCCTCCTGGCACACTGCTAGCACCAACCTAGGTGTTGGCAAATCCCAAAGGACAGAGCTGCCCAGTTTGCTGTGTGGGCAGTGGGAGTGACCGAGCGACCAGAGGAACAGGAAGGGGAAAGGTTGAGTTCACCCTGTGCAAACAGACAGCCTCCCTCTGCAAACACCCCTGGACCCAGGGCTGTGCTTGGGTCTGAGCACTGCCACGGCCTGGGGCAGGATGGACTTGGCAATTTCAGCTCCTCCTTGAGCAGCCCCAGAGCCTGGCAGCGAGAGGGTGTATCTAACCACTTCCTACTTGCTTTCCTCAGTGCCTGGGAGAAGCCACAACACCTCTCCACAGTGCTGGAGAGGGGATTTATCACCTTGTCGGGTGCCAGAGCAGATAAGGTGCGGCGCCATGCAAAAACCCAGCAGCAAGTCAGTGTGCAAAGGGGATGGTTCTCCAGCACCCAAAGGCGCCGCCACGTCCCTTCCCTTGGGCCAGGCAGAGGTTCAAGTGCACCCCAAATCAATGTCAGCATCCAACACAGCTTCACAGTGCCCTCCCTGCCTGCACGTCACTGTCCAAGGTTGGGATGCTGCCCACAGGGCAGAGCCACCATGACCCTGTTCCCCAAGTCCCCTTGAATGTGCCTTGCAAGTCTCTGCCCTCCACAGCCACTGACAGAAGCAAATTTGACATTTGCAGAGAAATCTCCCCCTGTTCAGTGCTAATAATCAGTCAAGTAGAGGCGGATTTTTGCAGCATGATACAAGCAGCAGGGAGCAGGGAATGCAAGGGCGGGGGCTGCTTTCCAGGAAAATGGGGGCTTTTCCTCCCAAAAAGGAGCAGAGCTGGAAGGCAAAGTGTGGCCAGGACACGATCCCTCACCCTGTCACCCTTTGGACAATGCAAGGAGTCAGAACAAGACCCCTGCAGCACAGGGCATCCCAGCCCCATGGATGCAATGTCCCAGAGCAAAGCCAAGCCTGTGACCCAACGCTGACACTCCAGCCTCAGGGCTGCTGGCCACCAGCTGCTCAGCATCCAGAACAGTAGGAAAGTGATAGGGTCCAATGGAGAAGAGATGGAAGTAACCATCACTGGGCAGGGGTTCATGGGAAGAGGCAGTGGGAAAAGTTTGCAAGCTCTGTTTTCTAACTGGGTGGTCCTCTGGGCATCTATGCCATGATCTCTAATAAAAAGAAAAAAAGGGCGGGGAAAAAGACACTGGTAGCTGGAAAGACGTCCTCAAATTCCTCTATCTGTGCCAGTCCCCACGCCCCGAGAGAGCAAATGCATGGAGAAAATTAAAAGCAACTGCTTTAGACTCTGCTCTTCTTCCAATTCAGGCCAGGCAAAATTTTTAGGTTAATTCTCAGCCTGTCCCACGTTGTTGGGGGCTTTATCTCCAGACCAAGGGCATGTGTGTGCAGACATGGACTGGCCCAGAACAGTCAGCATGGAGAGCAGGGACCCTATGGGGACACCTCCCATGAGTGGCTGCTTGGGAAAAGCATCCCACTGGACAGGCTGGCTTTCTCCTGGACACAGGAGGGGGATCCTGGGAACCATCCTTCTTCCCAGGGTAGGTTCTGGAAAGCTGAGCTCCATATGAGGTTTGCAGGTGGTTACATGGGGACCCTGCAGTGCCAGCATGGGCATGTCTTGCCAGGAAAGTGGAAATTCCCACACAAAAGGAATTTCTCCCTGGATGGGAAAGGAGCAGCATAATGACAAGCTGGCAACAGGTGGGTGGCACAGCACGGTGTCTGCCAGCAGCCAGATCCTGCCACCACACAGGATCAAGGGATCTGACAGCCCATGACCCACAGCAACAGATTTTCCCAACGGGAGAACAGCCGCGCTGACTGACCCAGTTTTTCCCGTGCTGTGTGGGCACCCCAGAAGGTCAAACACAGACTGGGTGGGGGGGAGAAAGTGCACATCACTTCCCACCTGCAGCCCTGGGAGGGGACAGTCACATCTCCAACAGGTGGTGGGACCGCATGGAGCTGCCCCAAATCACAGCGAGCCCCGTCCAGCAGCACAGCCACGCACAAAAACAACTCGTGAACGCAGCGCTGCCGGGATTAGGGACTTAGCGTCCGCACAGCCCTTTGAAGTTGGAAGCGTTAAGTCTGATTATTATTAGAGAGCTCCAGCTCATTAATCCTGATGTTTGGGGCTGGATTTCCCCCCTCCCAGCCCCATTCCTAAGCCGGTTCCCAAGTACGACGGAAATCCACTACTACCACTAAATACTTGTGACTCTTTGCAAACACACTCTGGGTCTCTGCCCCGAGCGGCTCCAGCGCCCTGCAGCACCCCGGGAAGCAGCGGGGGCAGCTCCTGACACCCACACAGGTATTTTTATCTATTAAAAATCCAAAAGAGACACGAGTGCGTAAGTGTGAAGTACCTTCACCTTCCCTCCAAGCCAAGTACAAAGGTCAGATGACTCCAAAAGACTTTTCTAGCCTGACTCTAGGTAATCACCAACACTGTCCATGTCCATGGGGTGAGCACTGGGCACCGAGCCCCCACGCTGTGAAGTGGGACCCTCCAGCTCAACCCAAGCTTAAAACATTTGAGTTTAAAAGGCAGAAACATTCAGAGCTGTTAAATGAACCGTTATTCCTGGGTGTGCTTCGGAGCGAGCACACCCCCACATCCAAAACGGGGCACAAACCGGGAGGGGCGGCGGGGAAGCGCCGCGCTCGGGGGGCTCCCGGGCACGGGGAGCTGCGGGCAGGGCGGGAGGTGCGTGCGTGCATCACACGCTACCACAGCCACCATCTTATCTGGGAAGCGGGATTACTTCACCCCAGCTGCAAGCGAGAAGCCGAGCAGGGCTGACTGCGCCGTTTTCCCAACCGGAGCCCCCCGCGCGGGGCCAGGATCCGGCCACGGGGCTGACCCCGACCCCATGGGAACCGGACGCGGGGGCAGCCCCGCAGGGCCACCCACCACCCCGGCGGGAACAAAGCCAACCAGGGGCTGCCCGAAACACGTCCCTGGGTGCCCAGAGGGGTGGGTGGCCCCCGCGGCGGGGCAGGCGGGCACTGTGTGGCGATGCTCGGAGCCCGCCAACAAAAGGGAACGAGCTTTGCTCGTGAGGCAGCGCAATCCCCGGGCCGGCGGGAAGGGGCCGGCCGGGAGCGGGGGGCTCTCCCCGAGCCCCCTCAGGGACGGCTCCTTTGTCTGGGCACGGCCGCGACGCTCCGCGCCGCCCGCCCCTTTTCCCGCACACACCACGGCATTTTTTTCCAGTTACATTTTTTCCATATTAGCCCTCAGATTTCACGATGCCCCCCCCNGGATCGGGAGCGGGGATGGCAGCCCTGGCCCAGAAAGGTGTGGGAGGAGGGAGGGCGGCCCCGTTCCCCTCACCCCAACACCACGGACGGGCCCCCGCACCCCAAAAACGCCCCCCATGCCCCAAACACCCCCTGCCATGGGAGCGCCGGCCTTGGGCCTGCGTGAGGCCTGGGAGGAAGAGGAGGAAGAGGAGGAAGGCCCAGCCCTGGCAGCCCCGCAGCCCTGAACCCTCTCCGGATAAGGGCCTGGGTCCCCTTCCCATGTCCCCGGTTGTAGGGCAGCGAGGGATCATGTCCGGCACGTCCAGGAGGTAGGATGTTTTGTTTTTCCAACCGAGTTTTTCCCAGGACTTTCTGGATGGAGCTCACAGGACAATCCCCACCTGCTGCCGTGCGCCCCAGGAGGGGACGGGATCACCCCAAGTGCTGGTGCGGGGCCCCAGGTGGCCTCAGGGGGTGAGGCCCCAGGGGAGGCGGCGCTGGGGTGAGCCATGGCCCCAGGGAACAGTGGGCACTGCGGGAATCTGTGGGGTCAGGGGGCATCCCATGGGATCTCTGGACACCCTGTGGGACCAGAGAGCACCCAAAGTGCTCCTGGACATCCCTTGGCAGATCCCTGGGAGTATGTGCTGTCTGTGGGGTCAGCAGGCACCCCAAGGGACCACATGCTATGCATGGGACCAGCAGGCACCCGCTGGAATCACTGGATACCCTATGGCACCATAGAGCAACCATGGGCTCCTGGACACCTCATGAGATCCCCAAATACACACGGGTCCCTGTACTATCCGTGGGGTCAGCAGATACCCAATGGGACCACGCAGCACCCATTGGGTCAGCAGGCACCACCCATGGGACTTCTGGACACTTTGAGATCAGAGTGCATCAGTGGGGCTCCTGAACACCCTACAGAATCCTGTGGGTCCCTGGGCTATCTGTAGGATCAGCAAATACCCCATGGGGCTCTTAGATACCCTATGGGACCAAGGAGCACCCTTGGAGTTCCACAACATCCCATGGAATATAGGAATACCTGTAGGTCCCTGCGCTCTCCATGGGACCCCACAGCATCCCTGAGCTGATCCCTGCTGGAGCAGCAGGCAGCCACAGGACCCTACAATATCTGTGTCCAGCAGGCACCTCGTGGGATCCCATGGGATCCCGTGCCAACCATGGGGACAGCGGGCACACGTGGCACCCTGTCCTATCCGTGGGACCCCAGGATGTCCATGGGACCCTACACTACCCATCGGATCCTGAGCTATCCATCGGGACCCCCATGGGACCCTAAACCACCCAGGGGGCTCCCAAGGTACCTGTGGGACCCCAGGCTACCCACGGGGCCAGCGGACACCGCACCGGGACCCAGGGCGCCCTAGGGGCGGGCAGGGGGGCGGGACGCCGGGGTGGATTTTGGGGGGGAAAACAGCGGGATTTGGGGTAAGATCCCTACCTGGTTGAGATCCTCGTCGTTGAGCAGGTGGGACTCGCGGGGCTTGAAGCAGTTCTGGCACTTGCTCTTGTTGAAGATGTTGGCCTGGAACTTCCTGCAGGGATTGTCCTTGGCGGCCATGGCGCGGCCCGCGCCCGCTGCGCGCCCGCTC